>JASDQU010284945.1:0-10054 GCA_032191745.1 Picea mariana | reverse complement strand
CAAAATGGGATTGAGTGAATAAGATCTATTGAATAAGCGTAAAAAGAAAGTCAGATCTGGCAATAAAATGTTAAAAGAATGAGAATATAAAAGGGGACGTTGAGGTCGTGGAACCCAATGAAGGCAGAGATCGAGAGCTGGTTGAAAACAAAGGAGTTGGAGTTTGTGTAGAAAGATAACAGAAACTCGAAGTTAACACCGTGCAAATATCTGGACAAGTACGTATTCAACGACTTGCATGAAGTATCTTTCTGTGATTTCTTGCATGTGTTGAAGGAGTGGATATTGAGGTTGAAAGACAACCATCCTACAAATCATATCATACAACTAGAGTGGAATCCTGTGGAGATCGCACAGTTACAACATGTTGACAATAAATTTACACGCGCAATAGATTTCTGGTTAGACAACATTTTTGCAGGATTTATCACAGAATTTGTAGTAGATACTGCGAAGTCTTACAACGCAGCAGAGCAAGAGTTCCTAAAGGGACCTCGAGGTAGGTATATTAGATTGCTAAATACTTCCATTAAGATATTACTATATAACAAAGGTGTAATGACAATGGCCCCATACAACTAAACTTCCCTGCGTGCATGGGGGAAAGGGGGAAGCACTGACAAGAGATGAAGAAATGGATAGAGGAAAGGAGGAGGCCTTGGATCCAATCATGATGGAGGAATACTAGATCAAGATGATCATGACAACAGCTGGAAGAATGCGCAGTGGAGTACCCTAACAATATAAGATGAACAACAAGAAGAGAGCCATAACCGCGAGGGAAGGCTTGGAAAGTAATGAAGAAGAGGTAGAGGATCTCAGGGCTATGGAGTAGATTGAGTAAATTCTGTGCACGAAATATGAAAGGAAGACAAGAGGTCCAAGAGCAGGAACAAAAGGAAACACTCCTATCCATATCGGTGTTAATGTGGAACCCATAAACCCATGTGCGACGAATACACCAATAAGAACACCACCATTTAGACAACCTAATTTCAGAAGGAGGACAATAGGAAGTACATCTAGTCAAGAAGCAACAACTAGAGGAGCCATTTTAGGAAGTGGTAGCCAAGTATCTACACCGCGTGGAGGTAGTAGTTCAACATTCAGGATGGTAGGAAATGATCCCACCATCAAATTACCATAATTCAAGGGAGAGGCATCGGAGGACTGTGAGAAACACTTGTTCATTTGTGAAAATATCTGGGAAGCAAAACATATCATAGATGAGGACACTAAACTTGTGTAGTTAGCTATCACTCTAAGAGATCGTGCACTGGATTGGTACATGAGCTTAGCTGCAAAAGGTCCACCAAAGACTACTAGAACGATTGTGGATATCAAGAAGCTATTGATAAATGAATTCCAAAAGCCTAGCTCAGAGGATCAATACATGAATGAGATGATATAGATCAGACATAAACCAAGAGAATATGTGTGGGAGATTGACCAAAGATTCAAACAATTGAAGGGAAAGCTAAAGTATGCCATGACATACATGCAACATAGGCATTTGTTTGTCAACTTGATACTACCACATTTGAAATACCCTTTGAGACAATAGAAGTTTTAGACCCAGGCAGAGGCTGTAACATCCCCAACCACCCACAGGCCAGGGCATGCTACCTGCAAGCCCGCCCTTGGACTTATTTCTCTTATCGATACCTTTTTAAAAATTAAGGATGCATAAAAGAAAAGACTTTAACGACATGCATAATAATATCCAACAAGCATTCATAATCTAATATTTAGTTAAATGATAATTAAAATAAACAATGGAATACATTCATACACAGATAATAATATCACAACAGAGAGCACTTATCTTTATAAAAAGGTGACATCAACTGGCTGTAGACCAAGGACATTCCACCCAACCGTAGACACCATTGCTTCAAATCTCAACAACAGTGTCACCCCCGAGCCAGGGCTATGCATCCACAAGGACGGTTCCAGAGTGTACTTGGGTTCCCAAATCAGTTATCTCTCAAGCTCTCACAGGTTTCCTAGCACCCACAACAATCCAAGTACCCAACTCTCTTCTACCCAGCCTGTACTGCCTAAGAGAATGGACCTCCACCCTTCTCTTCCATGCAGTCCCTCAGGCAGTCCTTCTCCTTTTTCCAGGGCCTCCAGCACAGCTGGTCCAAAATCTCAATGCTGGAACTCTCAGGACTCACAATTGTGAGAAAAATAGGGCACATGCCAACTCATCTCAGACATGCAGGCCCTAGGTCATGGTTGGATTGCACCAATGACCATTACAACCAACTATCCCGTGGATAATTCTTCAGCAGTTTGGTTCCCTTTCCCAAGCTAAGACGCGGATGAGGATGGATCAATGAATGGGTAGGTGAGTGCATGAAAGTGCGTGAGGGAAATGAATGGACGTACAAGAAATCCATGAACAAGCCATCAGTCGAACAAGCCATTAGTCAAATGAGTCATCAGTTGAACCCCCCCATCAGACTAGAGGAGGGTTTAAGTAACTTTGGGGGGAATCAAGAACCTCCTGGACTTCCCCAAGAAGCTCACGTAACCGATCCCCTCCCTTAGACAAAAGGGGTAATTAAAATAGGAATAAACACTTAGCCCCTCAAGCCCCCTCTCTTGTGGAATCATAGCCCCCTATAACTCTAGTCCATGTTCGTCTAGCAACCAACAATGTATTCATTATTAATAATGATAAAAAAATCACATGTCTTGGGCACACTGGCCTCTCAACATTGTAACAATACATTATTTAAAATGGGGGTTCAAAACCTGGGGTGTGACATCCCCTCCCCCTTATTTTGGCACTGTCCTTAGTGCATATACAAAATAGAGATCAAAATCTCAAATTTATTCAAAAAGTTGTGAGTACTTTTCCCGCATGGCATCTTCATGCTCCCAAGTAGCATCTTCAGGACCGTAGTAGGTCCACTAAACTTTTACCAGCTCTATAACTCGATTTTGGAGCATTTTTACCTTTCTGTTCAATACCCGTAATAGCTGAAACTAAAAGTCTCCCTCCATCTCTACCTGAATCAGATGTCAATCAATAGCATGGTTAGGATCATGTACATATTTCTTTAGTAAATATACATGAAATACATTATGCACATTCATCGAAGCAGGTAATGCAAACATGTATGCAACTAGTCCTATTCTATCCAATATTTCAATTGGACCACAGAATCTGGCTGCCAGCTTTGTACAACTACCCAATTTCAATGAGATTTTCTTGGGCTTGACTTTCAAAAGTACATGCTCCCCTACTTTAAATTCTCTAGCTGTCATGTTCTTGTCTGCATAAAATTTCTGTCTATCCTGAGCTGACTTTAAATTCTGCTTGATCTTGACCACCTAGTCTTCCATGTCATTGAGCAACTCTAGCACAAGTACCACTCTATCTACTGGGTTGTCCCAGATTACTGGAGTATCACATTTCCTACTATACAAGGCTTTAAATAGGTTCATTCTCAATGAAGGTTGATACCCATTATTATATGCAAACTCAACCAAGTGTAAGCAATCTTCCCACTTAGATGGCTTATCTATCACATACATTCTCAGCATGTCTTCAATTATTCGATTGACCCTCTCAGTTTTCCCATCTGTCTGGGGATGATATGTTGTGATAAAGTTTAGATTTGTGCCAAATCCTTTAAACAATCCCCTCCATAAATTGGAGGTAAAAATTGTATCTATGTCCAAGACAGTTGTCCTAGGTATCCCATGCAACCTAGCAATTTCCTTCATGAAAATTTATTCAATATTAGCCGTTGTACGCGTTGTCTTTAGAGGCACAAAATGAGCAGCCTTTGTTAATTTGTCAACCACCACCATGATTGAATCATATTGCTTATTCATTCTGGGTAATCCTGTGATGAAATCCATGGTGATCACTTCCCATTTATTCTTGGGGATTGGCAATGGCTGCAACAACTCGCTGGGTGCCTATGCTCAGCCTTCACCTTATGACATTCCATACATCAAGTGATGTAATCCACAACATCCTTTTTCATTCCCGACAAAAAGAACTAGCTTCTTACTGCTATAATTGTTTTCTGGTAACCGAGATGTCCAGCATAAGGAACATCATGCATTTCCTTCAGTACCAAATTCCTCAGTTCTGTGGAACTAGGAACATAGATTTTGTTTTTATGCATGACTAATCCGTCTTCCTTTATATCATACCCATTTATTTTCTATTGTACATATCCTTGCTGTAAGTTTTCCTTTACTTGTAGGTAATGCTTATCTGTAACAAGATCATCTAAAATTCTACTCTTCAAGTTTGACTGATGCATATTGACAACAGTAGCATGCATGAGATGCACTCTTCTACTAAGTGCATCGACAAGTTTATTCTCCTTTCCCTTGATATGTTTGATATCAAATTCATATTCACTTAGAAATTCCAGCCATCTTGTTTGCCTGGCATTCAAGGTCGGTTGTTCAAAAATATACTTCAGGTCAATGTGGTCTGTCCTTAATTTGAATTTCTTCCCCATGAGATAATGCCTCCACGTCCTCAAGGCGTGAACAATGGCAGCAAGTTCCAAGTCATGGGTGGCATAGTTCCTCTCATGTTCCTTAAGATTTCTGGACTCATATCCAATGAAATGTCCATTTTGCATGAGGACTCCCCCAAGTCCTTCCTTACATGCGTCTGTAAATACCACAAAACTTTCATTTGGGTCAACAATCTTTAACACAGGTGCACTAGCAAGTAGTTCCTTCAACAGATTATAATTATTTTCACACTTGATTGTCCATTCAAATTTAGTTCCCTTATTTTGCAAAGAAGTGATGGGATAAACAATCTTAGAGAACCCTACTATGAACCTTCTATAGTAGTCAACTAATCCCATAAAAGATCTGACGCTTGACACATTTCTGGGTGTTGGCTATCCTCTAATAGCTTCGATCTTCTCTGGGTCTACTGCTATGCCTTGCTCTGAAATAATGTGTCCCAAGTAATGGATCTGCTTTTGATAGAAAGAACACTTACTCAACTTGGCATGCAATTGATGTTCTCTCAGTACTTGCAATACCAGTCTTAAGTGATGTTGATGCTCCTCTTCAGACTTAGAATATATAAGTATGTCATCCAAGAATACTATGACAAACCTATCCAAATAAATTCTGAATATGCCATTCATTAAGCACATGAAGACAACTGGTGCATTGGTCAGTCCAAATGACACCACTACAAATTCATAATGCCCATACCTGGTCTTAAAGGTTGTCTTATGAATGCCTTCTTCCTTGATTCTTACCTAATGGTATCCTGCCCTTAGGTCAATTTTTGAAAATATCTTTGCTCCTCTTAACTGATCAAAGAGGTCATCAATTCGGGGTAGAGGATAGTTGTTCTTTATAGTGTACTTGTTCAGTTGTCAGAAGTAAATACACAGCCTCAAGGTTCCATCCTTCTTTTTGACAAAATGTACTGGTGATCCCCAAGGTGAAACACTTGGATGTATGTACCCTTTCTTCAACAATTCCTCCAACTGCATTTTCAATTCTTTTAACTCTGGTGTGCTCATTCTGTAAGGTGTTTTTGACATCAGGGCAACTCCTGGCACTAAATCAATTGAGAAATCGATCTCCCTTCTTGGTGGCAATCCGGGTATTTCTTGGAATACATCTTCAAATTCCTGTAGTACCGAGAAATATTTGAGGCTTGTCCCCTTTGTATTATCTGGATCTTCCACATGAGATGCATACAATTGACATCCTTTCCTAAAGCATATTTTTAGCTATAAGGCTGAAATCTCCCTTATAGAGATGGGTCTTGGAAATCCTTTCACAGTGCTTTGCTTTCCATTTCCAACAAGACATGTAAATGTCTTGTTATGAAAATCTAGGACAACATGATGCTTGTCCAACCAATCCATTCCAATCAGAATATCATAAGACCCCAATGGTATGATATTTAGATCAATAATAGTATTCACACCATTAAGACTTATGGAACAACTTCTGACCATATCATGGATTCTTGTTTTGGTTCCAGTGGCTAACTGAACCAAACTTTCTTTTCCAAGTTTAATTTTCTCCAAATGTAATCTATCCACTATATTAGGATCAATGTACCAATGACTTGCTCCTGAATCAATCAAAATAGCAACAGGTTGATTTATGATCTTACCTTCCACCTCGATCATATTGGACTGGTACTCTGCTTGTCGATCATTTAAAGCTACATAGATTCTTCCCATATCTTCGACTGTTGTATCCTCTTGTATGTTGTGCATAGTCTTCACTCTATCTTTTCTGTGTGGGCAATCCTTGTACAGGTGATATTCCTTGCATCCCCAACAATGGATTGGTGGTCTTCCCTTTTTTTCGAAGGAATCTTCCTTCTTGGAATCTCCATTAGCACACTGATCTTGATGATTTCTATTAGGGTCATTCCTATTGAAGGGAGGTTTGAATCCTTTTCTCCTCTGATCAGACTTCACATTTTTCTTGTCCTTCCAAGATATCTGCAGGGATTCTCTTCCCTGGTCTTGCTCATACAGGTATTTATCCTTCCTAATGTCTTCAGTTAAGGTCTTTGGCTCATCATACTTGATCTTTTCCTTATAAAGGCTGGCAGTCCACTTAGAAATCTCTGTATTTTCACTTTCTCATCACCAATGAACCTAACATACTTTAACAATCCCAAAAAATTCTTCTCGTACTCTGCCATAGTCATTCTTCCCAATCGGATCTCAAATAACTCCTGCATTTTCTTTTCATAGAAATGCTCTGAGAGGTACTCCTTCTGAATCTTGAACTGCTTCCAAGTGATCCTAGTTTCATTAACATGTTCCACTTGCTTCAGTTGGTCCCACCACATTGCATCTTTCCCGTGTAAATGGTAGGTGGAAATCCTGGATTCTAGGTTGGATGAATAGTTATGCAATTGAAAATATCTCATGAGCCCAAGAACCATGCTTCGACATCATCTTCCCTTTCTCTTTCACCCTCAAAGGAAGGTGGCTTTAGCTTCCTCAACTCTCCTCACAAACTATCTACCTCTTGTTTTCTTCTTTGGTGTCTGATAGGAGACACCTCTGGACTACTTACGGGATCTTTCAATGCATAAAAATTTATTTATGAGTAAGGAGGTGAGTGGCATTCATGAGCTCTGATAGCACTTTTGGAATAACCAGCTCTTCCACAATCATCCCTTCTTTCATGGCACCTGCCTTCTTCCTCTTGTCTTGAGTTTTATCCCTTCTTCGTTTGTCTCTGCAACTGATTTAAGCTCTGCAACACTCAAACATTTATCGGACTTTGCTCTCTCATCAGTCTCTCATTGTCTTCTTTGTATCTCTGCACTTCCATCTTCAGGCTTCTTACTGTTTCTATTAACGTTTCCTGCTCTCCTTTTCTCTTGCGTCCATTTGAGTTTGTCTCTGCATTACCAGCTCTGGTATTCTGGCCTTCGGCCTCCTTATCATGACTGGAGGCTCCCTCACCTTCTTCCATTTCCTCAATACACATCCTGATTTGATGTGTTTAAACCCCTTAATTCTGCAAAATGTGCAAGCGACCATTTTGTTAGAATTATGCATATGATAAACAAAATTACCAAACCATGCTACATGTCTTTTTTTTTTTGTTCATGGAGATCATATCCCCATTCTCTGAAAATAACAGTGTCCTGTTATCCTTGGCTGACACATAATTTCATCCTTTGCAGGCACTTTCTTCAAACCACCTTCCCAGGTGACCATGACTAGAAACCGCGGCTAAATCCTTCCTTATCACTTTTCTGTCTCAAAGACAACCAATTCGGCCCTTAGCCCTCCTTCCCTCAACTCTTAATATGCATATGACCATGACCATGACCCTGCGCTTAGCTGAAAAAGCGCTTGTCCAGAGCTTTGGGACTTTGAAACTTTCAGACAGGACCGGATCAATGGTCCTCTTCCTCTTTCACGATCAACGATCAAGATCCACTACAGGACTTCGCGTTTTGGGAGTCTCAACTTTCCTCTCTTTCCTCCTCCCAGAATGCTTTTACCCGGAGTTCATGATATGCCAACGAGTGTCCTCCTACAGATCAACGGTTGTGAATTGCTTCGGCTCTTCAGGCTTCAAAAGTTTCGAACTTTCCTTCTGCACTTTCTCTCGGAACATTTTCACTCGAAGTCAACGATCCTTCGACGTGTGTCTTCTGGAATCAATGGTCGATATGTATTCCGACCTTCGGGAGTTTTCGACCCAATGCAACCTGTAACATATTTCCCCTTTGGAGTGCCCAGTATTCGGATTGCATGATCTGTCGCCACGTGGAAAAATACTGGAAGCAGACAAGTGGCCCAATCAGGCGGGTGCCACATGGAGAAATACTGAAAGCGGACAAGTGGCCCAATCAGGCAGGTGCCACATGTCGCGTTCTAACTGATTTTTCAACTCTCTAAATGCTCAAAACTTACTGACATGTGGCACACATCCCATGTGTCCATGTCATCCTAGGTGACATTTGCAAACCATGTCACTTTGGGAATTCCAGGGTCCACATCACCTCTAGGTGATGTCATCGTGCTCCATCACTTCGGCTCTTCGGGCTTCGGGACTTTGGGAGCTTCCATACTATCACACTTCCAATTATCCAAAACTATGAATTCCCAAACTGGCCAATCTGTCGCCATGTGTCCTCCTAGATCGAACGACTAAGATTCACTTCAAGTCTTCACCCGGAGTCCACGGATCTGCACCACGTGTCCTCCTTAATCTGACAACTATGTTTTACTTTGGGACTCCGGACTTTGGAAATCTCAAACCTCAACATTTTTTTTTGAAATGTTTTTATCCGAAGCTTGCGATCTACTGATGCGTGTCTCCCATGGATCGACGACTATGATTTCTTCGGGACTCCAGACTCCGAAAATCTCAAACTTCAGAACTTATCTGGCCCCACTGGCTTTTATCGGAAGCCCTAGATTTGGTGACGTGTGGCTCTCGACAGATCAATGGCTGAGATCCTTTCAGGTCTTCGGGATTCGGAAGTCTCAAACTTCAAACCTCCTCAAAGTACACAAGATTCAGCCACGTGTCCTCTTGAATCAAAAAACTGAGGCTTACTTCAGGCCTTCATCTGAAATCCATAGATTTATGCCACGTCTCTTCTGGATCAGATGACCCAGATTCACCTCAGATGATCTGATGCTTGAAATTTACTCCGGACGATCTAGCGATTGAGATCTATTTCGGATGATCAGAGGATCAAGATTTACTTTGGCTCTCCAACTCTTCGGGCTTCGAGAGTATCAAATCTCAACTGAAAACCTCTCGAACAGATTTATCTGGAGTTACTGATCTGCTGACAAATGCCTCTTGGTGATCGACAGTCAGGATCTACTTCAGCTATTTCACCTCCTCCTCATCCACAAACTTCTGGAGTTGTGGATCTCGCACCACCTGTCTCTTCTTGACGATGGAGGAGCTTGTTAAGATTGTAATATCCAAGTCTGTAAACGCATGCGACACGATATATTGGTGAGACATAATAAAAGAGCTTGAGAGACAAATCTTTGTGGACGTATCCCAAGAGGGGGTGAACCACGATAGAACATGTGTTATGTGACTGAATGCAATGCATCTCCATTGTTTTTAATGATTCAATGCTAGATAAATGAATGAAGGAACTATTTAGATTTGATATTTCACATGCATGAGTAAGAGTGACTGATTAATTAAGATGTTAGAATAAATAAATGAAGATCACAAGGTACAACCACAGATCCCCACTTATTCCCAGGTTGCAAGCATCTGTGTATTGCAGCCATCCAAAGAGCTATCTCGGGTGAGACTGTGCAATGCACCCTGTGTACTGCGCTGCCTTCTGGTTTACCAGGGGGGTCGATAGTTTTAGAGGGATTTTGTTGGAAGCTGGTTAAATCTGAACCTGGGTCAACTTATGACAGTAAGGTAAGATCAGAGTAGATAAAGTAGTTAACCAACAATAACATTATTCCCCTTTTCATTTGTTTTCACTTTCCATACATTATAAAGCCCCTCACATTCTCAATTACATTGTAATTCCCATGATCTTAATCAAACATCAATT
>JASDQU010284944.1:0-12641 GCA_032191745.1 Picea mariana | reverse complement strand
AGACCAGAATTGAATAAAGTCTACCATTCTTTCTATAACCTCTTTTTGGGGAGGATTCAAGGAGTGAAAATTGGAGGAGTTTCAGAGAATACATTGAGTAATATTATCTATAGGATCAAAGTACTCCAAGAATTGAAGAATTGCAGAAATTGAAGAAGTCTCAGGAAGCATTATTAGGTTCTATGTGATGATTGGTTGATGGTGATGATTTAATGTAAAGTTTTATTATCTCTCATATATTCTTGGGTGGAAGGAAGGAGCAAGGATGGATAGCTCAAATCTCTCTTGATATTGGAGGATTGTATCTTCCTCTTGGAGGTTTATCCCTCCCTTTACATTTGGAAGCTGTAGTTACCTTTGGAAGACATTACTTCCCTTGAACAATAACTATTGATTATTTCTCATATATTGTGCATGGTGTATTGTGGTGTATTGGTGTAACTCTTATACTATTGTTCATTGCTCATTGGATATATTTGAATGGTTTAAGTATAAGTTGAAAAATGTTTTAAATTGTACTTGATACTAATTCACCCCCCTCTCAGTATCAACAATCAACCCTTCACAAATTTCTGTGTTTACGTTTGTCGGTTGTGGGTTGGGGTTTTGTGTGCCTTCCTGTGGTTGTGTCGGCTTTTGGTTGTGTCTAGGTTCCATATTAATTATTGTGTTGCAATTTAATAATGTAGTTTATATAAATTAAGTTGATTTTTTTAATTAACTTGAAAAATTACAAAATACAAGAAATTAAATAGTTTAGGAAATGAAAAAAACAAGAAATTAAATGGGAATAAATACATGGCTTCCCTCTGAGATGACGTTAGGATCCTTTGGACACTTTTTCAACAAATTCCCTCCCTTCAATTTGCTCAATCCTTTGTAAAATGTGTGGCACAATGATTGAATGGGCCAAAAAAATGGCCGCAGGACCATTTAATCGGGGCCAACATGAGCATTTTTGCATTCCTGCCAACGAGTTTATGTAGCATCATGCGTGGTGGTTCAAGGTTTGTCGAATCTGTCACATTAGGAACATGTGCACGTTTGTGCTCACCTCATTGCCATCTTTTTATCCATCAACATCATGAACATTACCTATATATATATATATATATAAACTAGACCAAATAACCTCAAGTTCATACTCTATAAAAAAAAATATTAACAACATATTGCATTGCAACAAATGCAATGATGACTTCTTGGAATGTCATTGCATAAATAAACTTAAAATTAATTGCAAGACCACATTGAAAAACCGAGTCTCATAACTATTTTTTAAGATGTTGCATTTCAACTCATGGGGTTCAAAAGACATGCTCTTATTGTCCTCGTAATATTATGTCATCATATAAATTATCAAAATCCTTTTCACTTTACCAATAAAATGTATAGAAACTTTTAATGATGCAAAACCATTGGAGGTGGTCATCATCATGTCACATGAACTTACATTTGAGTACGGGAGCAAACTTTTTCTCAATGAAATAACAAAATTTAGCTGACTAGAAAAAAATGTAAACTTTGTTATTTCAACTATTGTTGCCCACCTTAAGGCATAAGATTAGCCAAAAAAAAAAAACAAATGAAAAATTCATTTTTTGTAGATTTTTTTTATTTTATTTTTCTTTAGATTTTAAGATGATTTTGATAAAAATTACATGACAAAATTTTTCTTAAAAACAAGAGAAAAAATAAAGAATTTCAAAAAAATAACAAATTTTCAAAATATTAATATAACAATGTAAAATAATAATTTCATGCTTTAAAAAATGTTATATTTACAAAATTGTGGAAAAAAAATGTAAAAAACAAGATTATGAAATTTCAAATATTCGTGTAATTTACTCACAATAGAATGAAGATAGAAACTTCAATTATTTTAGTAAAATGAAAATGTGTTGAATTAATCCAACTTTACTATAATAAATAGAGAGATGACTAGTCTTTGAGAGAGTGCTAGGGTTTTCAGGATGGACAAGAAAGAGTTTGTCTAAACAAATCTACTTGAAAGATGCTCCATATGGGCCTCTCCACCTATCTCCTCACATACATTCGAATGGGAAGTGGGTCCTAACAAAACTTCTACCTTGGGGTCCCTTCCATTAACTACAAAAATAATGGACACATTAGACCTGCTGGTTAAAAATATTGGTGTGAAGGTTAAGATAACTCTGGATGAGGGCCATTACTCCATTAATACTGACAAGTTTGTAGGGATAGAACCTAACCATGTGATCCATGGTGGATCAACGACTAAGGATTTCTTTGATGGACTCTTTGGACAGATCTCGGTTCTAGAGACTTGTCTCTCATATGATCCACTTATATTTCATAGTAATGAGTGCTTACATGTCTCGGGCTCATAGCTGGAGTGGTTGGGTAACATATTTGTTATCCTCCCCACTTAGGTTTAATTCCCACAAAGTGGACATGTTGGCCCGTTGTGATAAGGATTCAGGATTTCTCGGCCCTTGCTAAGTCATAATTTTCCTACTAGGAACTGGCTAACGGGCTGTTGGTGCTATCCTAGGGGTTATAGTGGAAGCTAGTCAGATTTGAACCTAGGCATCGCCTAAGTAATTTTGGTGAATTACGAATTCCTCCAGATATTAAATAAAAAAAGGTAATGAGTGATCGCAGACCATAAATTTGGTGCTCAAAAACCTTTTTGTAAGGCTTGGGGCATCCATCCTAGGTATGCACACTTCCACAATAGTCTGAAACAAAGGAAATTAGATAGGCAAGATGCTTGGTGTGAATGAAGAGACAAAGTATTCATATATGGGGAGAGTTGGGGTTCCTTGGGTGTGTGATGCGCCAAGGGGCAAATCCACCTATGATTCCTTGTGACATAAGTAAGATGACAAACGGTTTGACGAAGGGTTGAGGGCAAGACTTAGTCACTCCACCAAACAAACGAATCAACTAAGGCATCGTGGGAACACTTAGGCGAGTCAACTCGACTCATTTAAGGGGTGTGTGCACCCAAGACGACAAGTCGATTGGAAAGATGGGGGCGCCGACCAGAAGTTTGGTGGGTCGGACCAACGACAGAATGATGCATTGAGTGGGTTGACTAGGAAAGCCTCCTGAATGCGCCCACATGAAGGGCCAACCCAACATGTCAAAGGGGGCGACTCGTGGGTCACGTTGATTCACCTATACAAATAGTTTGGGGAGCCAATGCCTATAAAGGCACAAGGGTGCACGACTTGGGAAATTTGCTTGTGTCACAAATCCCTTGAATAAATGGATCCCAAGAGGAGGGAAATCCATTGAGTGTAGTAGTCACCAGTTTAACGTCTTCTACTAGATCTCCAATGGCTGCTAACTAGTTCTTGATCTACGAGATCCTCATAAAATAGTTGGCGACTGTTTTTGACTTGTTCATTGTCATGTTTCTGAGTTGATGCCTTAGAGTAAGCTTCCAATTGGTATTCTTACTCTCATAAAGTCTAGTTAGGGAATCAAACATTTCCTTCAGTGTCTTCAGTTCTTATACATTAGGTAACATATGATCCTTTATTGAGTCTGTAAGGATCCTCTTGGCCTTGACCTCATTCTTCCCGAACTTTGCTTTGGTGTCTTCTTCTTCTGGTTCTGGAAGCATCTGCTTGATATGATCCAATAACTCATTCTCTTCTAGTATGAGGAGAACTTTGTGCTTCCAGGATATGAAGTTATCTGCTCCATCCAATCTATCTTCAACTCTCATGCTAGTTGACATTTTCGCTGGTAGAAACCCTATCTCTAAAAAACTTCAATTTTTTAAACTTTACCAAACTGCAAATGGAGGGTTGTAGGGGGTGCGCTAGGGTAGGGCACACTACTCTGTGTAAAGACAAGTGCCAATATCTTTGGAACTAATGCTCAATGAGCTTGACAAAGATATTATAGTGCAATAACAAGGTGTTGCTGCAAATGATCTTCCTTCCAGTGGTCAAATTGTTCTGAAGGTAACCAACTCTGAAACAATGTTAGATTTTCTTTATTTATAGAGCATTAGAGTTACCAGTGTTCTTTTACTTTTTTAACATTAACTTATATATCATGTACTGAGAAATAACAACATAAACAAGAGACAAAAGAACACAAGATATTTATCCTAGGAAAACCCCAAATGGGAGAAAAACCCAACAACCTTTCTTAGATATATTCCATTCACAAAGCAAGTCCAATCATGAACCAACAGATAAACCCTAGCACAAAGGATAGCTCAAGGTACAACTAGAAATACCACCCCATTTGCAACAACAACACAATACCAAGGTAGCACACCTTTTTCAAGAGTAGCACATAAGAGAGAAATACCAGAAAGACTAAACAAGAAGAATCTTTGCCACCGCAACTACTGTGTCGCCTTCCTTAGACTTGCGCCTTGCTTCTGTGTAGATGAGAGAGTGTGTCCAAATGAGCTAGGGTGCCTCCTATTTATAGTCTTCCTGTCCTCTTTACTAGGTCGACTTCTCTTCTGGGATATTTCCACATATGTTCAATGGTTCTCTTGCTTCCGAAATCTTGTTCTCATCTAAGAAAAGTCATCTAGGATGGAAAGTACCTCCCGCAACTACCAAAACATCAACAAACACTGACTACAAATCACTGAATCTCTCCACCCAAGTGCGCTCTCCTTCAAGAAATTCATCTAGCTCTGATAATAAATAGTTATGAAGACTTAAAACCCCCAAGAGTACCAAGAAAAGTCACTCCAATGATGGAAAATGTACCCAAGTGAAGATATCTTCCAGATCCATCCACCAGAGGCCAAATTGAGCTACCCAAGGTTGAACAGTGCACCCTTCCTGTAGAAAACCCTCTAAGGGTGTGCCCTTCTTCACAATTGATAACTGAGAATGATCTGATATGAATAGAATGGTGAGGGTGGAATATTTCACCACCTTGCCCAATATTGGACCAGGAAAGGAGGGATCTTTCACCTTCGTGCTAATCTCTAGGGTTTGTCTAGTCAAAACCCTCAAAACACTCAAGATTCCTGAGCTCAATTTGCAAATAGAAAATATCAAGAACAAGGAGTGAGGCACCCTCATATTTTTATACTCCAAGATTATGATTCTCACTTAAATTATTAATTGGCTTTCTAAAGTATATTTATTTACTTATCTCACAATATCCAATTAGCTTTATTTCCTTATTATCCAATGTCACTTTAATAATTTGACTTTAGCACCTTAATGACATAATTTGGCCACCTTAGTCCTGTTTTTAGTGAGACTATAGCATAGTGGGAATAACTAGGCTACTAAGTCCTCCATATCTTTGGTCATATGAAAGGGGATCTTAAAAATTCCCGCGCACTTACTCAAGTGCGCGCAACATTGTGAAATGTGTGCACTTACCCAGGTGTGCGCACCACTCTGAAATGTGTGCACCCTTTCTTTGATAAAAATTCTCTACGCACTACTCAAGTGCGCAGAACCAACATATGGTGCCAATGGCTCACCAACCTATATGCACATGTACATTTACAATTGGTACCAACGACTCACCAACCTATATGCACATGTACATTTACAATTGGTACCAACGACTCACAAACCTATATGTACAATTACAAAGGTTTCAAATTAGGGACATTATAACTGCATCCACACTGACAAAAGGTCATATGTCCCCTGCACTCTCTCTCTCTCTCTCTCTCTCTCTATGTCCCTCTTTCTTTCTCCCCCCTTTGCTACCCTCTCTCTCTCTCTCTCCCCTTCCCTCCTACTATCTCTCTTGCTTCCTCTACCCCTCTATCATGCCCCTTACTATTATTAAATATATAAATAATAATAATATTATCGAGAATATAATAATTCTCCTAAATGGTCACAATAAATACTTATTGGAATAAATAACAATAATGAAATATATAATAATTATCTTAAAGTGGGTCATAATAAGTATTTATTATGGATATTAGGATAATTAAAGAAAATGGTAAAATAAGTAACTGTAATTAATGGAGAAACCGTAAAGTATAATAAATAATTTAAATGGACCCTAGAGATTGGGTTATTTTAACACGAATAAACCCTATATAAAGAGGGAAAGGGACATCTATATTTGGCTTAATCTATATGAGTAAATGACATATATCTTTGGCTTAAGCTATAGGGGGGAAATGATAAGGAATTAATGGCAAAGTAATAGACTAAGGGCTAGGGGGTGATCAACTACTAAAAATTTGAGTAGCAAGGTCTATTGTTGGGTGGAGATTCATCCCCCACTTTGCGTTGTAGTTTCTAGATCAATTATTAGGGTATGGATGTGTTCATAAACTCAACCGGTTGGTTGTAGGTAAGTTTCGATTCTTCAACACAGGCACATTTTTCACCTCTTCTATGAATGGATTAAACTTCATTAGGGTATGATTTATTACACATCAATGGTTATTTAATTGGGTATTTTATAAATTTATCTTTGTATATATTTTTGGGACATTAGATATGGTATCAGAGTGCATGTTTCAACCCTAAAGGCCTATGGGCATACCCAATTAATTTAGATAAATTGTGGATATGAAAATATACATCTAGAATAACATTGTAGGAAAAAAAGGATCTAGAATAAAATTGAAAATCTACCTGAGAGAATCCATTCCATAATCCATGAAGATCTAGGGATCTGGATCTTATGCCTTCACTTACATCTAATATTCCATAACGCTCAATAAAATTATGTCTTTTCACCTAGAAGCGTAATTTGTTTGATGAGATCTAGTTGTTTATTGCTTCTAATAATTAGATCTAGTGATCTAATTGTTCAAATATGACCTCTCGAGCCTCTATGGGATATGGAAAGACTAAGTGTTTTTGGTTAGGCAGATCTGATGGCATGATTAATTTTGTTGTTTTTTGGGTTAAATCTTACGATCTTATGATCTCTTATTTCATTTTTGTAGAGATTTACTCCTAAACCCTAAAGGATAAAACACAATCTTAGGGTTTGAAAGCCTGAAATATGAATGAGTTTTGGTTTACATATTTGGTTAATGTCCTTCCTA
This sequence comes from Picea mariana, assembly GCA_032191745.1. NCBI lineage: Eukaryota > Viridiplantae > Streptophyta > Pinopsida > Pinales > Pinaceae > Picea > Picea mariana. The sequence goes on along the minus strand of JASDQU010284944.1, from coordinate 5,632 downwards.
TTGATACCCAGTGGCATGATTTAACAGGTTTATTGAGCCAAGATTTCCTTATTTCAACTATTAAATGACTTTTTATTGTAGGTTGTCTTCTCTAACTATTTAAAATTAAGTCCACTTGCAATTCTGGTACAGATCTAAAAGGTTTAATTAATATCTTTGCATATATATGACACCATACTTATAAAAAAAACCTATCAAACATTTTATTTATTCTCGATCTTAGGAATTTTTTTTTAAATCTTAAATTATTTGATACACTTGCAAATATGAATAATAGATCTGGTTTAGATCTAGTCTATCACAACCCATATCTATAGATCAATATATTTGATGAAGGAGGGTTGGCGCGGAAGAGTTCCATAAATCATTGCTCATATTCTTCCCATGTTGTGTGGAATAGAAAAACATCACCAAGATAAATTTCCACACTGGACCCATACACATCTAATAATGTTTAGAATGAGATCCATTTTTTTTATAACGGGCTCCATGAACTTGAGCTAATGGAGTAGATATATGTTAATCTGTTTTTAACAACGATTCCCCGTAAATATATAATGAGTGCCGAAGAGTCACATGGGGACAATTTGGTTGAATAGGTCGTTTTCATAATGTTTTTTGGATCTAACCTTCCAATTTTTTTGGTACTCTAAGAGTTTGATAAGTGACATGTGGACGAGTTGTGTAAGGAATATCCCGATGTGAGATCAAGAAAATGTTGAATTAGTCATTGTGGATGTATTCCATGGGGATCTTCAAAAAAATATTTTGAAAAGAGCGTAAAAGGGACTGTCCTTGTGCTTCTATGCAAATAGTATAGTTTTCCATCATTTTGTTAGTTACTACGGGTTTATTGGTGTTTTTTTATAAGGTTGGGAGTGATTCGAGTTTTGGTTGTTGGTTGGTACTGTCCAACTAGGATTCCAATGCTCGGTTGAAAGCTATGGACATGGAATCACTGTTGGACATACCTACTTCTCGATGAATCTTTGGAAGTGAATTGGAATTGAATTTAATTATAAGGACTTAGTCACCTTAAAAAATTTAGAGTTTGGAGATCAATGAAGTGATGTAATGTCTGTCCATAGATGTTGTGAAGCTACAACCATCTTGCCATTAATTTTGCATGTAGTCTCATGGGTAGAATCATTACTCGAGAGCATCTTGTTCGACTTGTCTATCAATATGGAGTGCTTGCTTCAAGAATTGGTCCTTTTGGTAGTGGTTTTGCCACCATTCTTGTGAAAATCCTTGCACAATTATTTGTTTTCTTTTGCTTCCCTATAAACAATAAATTATAAGTTTCAGGCCATAATTTGGGTTATGCATGCTCAAAGTGACCATAGTTTCGGGCCATAATTCAGGTTGTTTCTACATCGACCTAGATGCGACAACCTCTCTCTCTTTAATGATTAGCAACCCAATACCGTGTTGTAAATAATAAGATCTATGGAACACATAATTAATTCATATCTTTGCTCAAACTGTGAAAGTCCGCGAGGGTGAGGGTGAGATGTTCCTAGCCGAAAATAGCATAAGACAATTCATTCAGTACAAATCCATAGTGGTAGGTTGGAATCGATCCCATCCCTCATGAATATCTAGATACATAATATTTAATGTAGTGAGTGTTGAGGAAAAGGTATGGGGAACCTTACTCAAGCATTTTCAGATCTTACTGGGCCAAGGCAAGATAGTTGGGAATGTTACCCATAGTTTATAGCCTTAAAAAAAATAAAAATAAAAAATCACTTAATTTGTAGGTATTAATTACAAGGGACCAAGAAACAAAGGTTGATTTTTATATTTATATGTAACTGTGGGAAAAAGAAACAAGCTTAAACAAAAATTACATGAGTGTGTACAAAAATTACATAAATGTGTATAAAAATGACATAAACGTGTACATAGAGATAAAAGCAAAAAATGAACCAGATCATCATAATACACATGTGAGACCGAAATAAAAAAACTGATTTTTGTATTGATTTCATTATGAGATACAAGACTGAATTTTCTTTACAAACCCTTGCGAGGGCAGGGACCAAAGTCATATTTAGAAGCCTCTGATGGGCACCATACAAAAAGACTCTGACAACAAAAGAAAACTGAAGCTAAATATCTGGATCAACTTGCCACAAAATGTTGTCACTTGACTATGCAAAATATTCTTTATTAGCGATAAAATTTAATTTATAAACAAACAAGAACTATGACACACCCATGAAAGGGCATAAAAATTTCGTTCTTCTTGAGAAAACAATACCCTCATTAAGGGGTCTCTATTCCATTCTTCTCTTCTAGATCTTTCCAGTCGCGATCTCCATGCTCTGAAACAAGCTTAGAGTAGGCAGATATCCTCTCCCAAGATCTTCGGGTTCTTTCATCCCCCTATACTTGCATATGACCTCAAGCTATGACCAGACACCAAGACAACAAGCGCCAAGATGACCACCTCACAAATCCTTCGGTGTGGCAACCTACGAAGTTCACAATCCGATGCCACGTGTCCTCAGGGATTTCGACGACCCTGATTTACTTCGAGACTTCGGTGTTCGAGAGTTTCAAATGTTCCTACCCCTTTTTCCTTCGAAGTACTCCATACCTAGAGTTGCAGATCGAGTGCCACGCGTCCCTTGTGATCGACGGTTATGATCTTCTTCAGGAATTCGACGTTCGGGAGTTCTGAGCACTCCAACTCTTTTTCCTCCAAAGTACTCCATACCCGAAGTTCCAGATCAGGTGCCACACGTCCATCTAAATCAACGGCTAGGGTCCACTTCGGGGCTTCGGCGTTCGGGAGTCCCGAACGCTCACACCACCTTTTCTCTTGGAGTGATTTCACCCGAAGTTGATGATCTGTTGATACATGTCTCTTTCAAATCGATGGTCACGATGTACTTCGGGAGTTGTCAACTCTCGTCACCCCACTTTCCTCTGAAGTGGCTATATTACGAAATGGAATTCTGTTGACACCTGTCCTCAACTGACGAACAAATCAGATGGACTCCGACTCTCTGGCCTTTGGGAGTTTCTTGTTCAACACATCTCCTTTTATCCTTGAGTGACTTTCCTCTGAAGTGCATGATCTGACGACACTTGTCCCTTTGGCTTGGACGACTAGGATTTTCTTTGGATCTTCGGGCTTCGGGAGTGTCAACCTCTCCACACTCGCTTTCTCCCGGAGTGCTTACACCCAAAGTCGACGATCCATCGATGCGTGTCTCCCACAGATCGACGACTGCAAATCATTTCGGCCCTTCACCCTTCGGGAGTTTCAACCTCTCCCCACTCACTTTCTCCCGAAGTGCTTACACGCGAAGTTGACGGATTTCCGCTACCTGTCCTTGTTTTCAGATCAATGACATAGACAAACTCTGTTACTCTAGGGATTTCCAAAGGAGCTCACGACTATCCGCCTAGCAACATTTCTATGTCTTACTGTCATGATCTAGCCAAGAATGATTTGTTCATCGATCGATAGTTCACAGTGATTGCGAGGCCCCAATGTGCTCACTCTTTATCAGAGAGCTCAATGTCCGCAATATGAAAATTACTCGTCCAACTCGATCAAATCGTGGCCGTTGATCCTCCAACCCGACGAGATCAATGAATTTGGTGAATTACGGGCCGCGAACTAGCACGTCCACTAATTTCGCCTCTGCGCTCTGCAATGATTCCCCACCATCGATCTCCATTCAAAGATCGACGGTTCACAGTGACTGTGGTGTCCAATCTCCACGATTTGGGAAGTGCTCGCCCGACTCTATCTAATATTGGTCGTTGATATTCCATTCCCAATGAGATCAACGACGATGGTTGATTGCGGGCCGTGAACTAGCATGTTCGCTAATTTCACCTTCGCACTCCACAATGATTCCCAACCATCGATTTAATCGAGTGACTGATGTTTGACTCACTAACCCAGTGGGTCTTTTAGTCGATCTGATGACTGGGATAGCTTCTTGTCCCAATGAACGGCTCGCATCCATCTCCGCTGTTAGGTTCTTAAGTCATCTACGACTCTTGTTACTTCGGTAGTTCGGGTCACTTTGACTATCATGAAATTTGACACCTCAGAGCTTCAAACTCCTGAAGTTACAAAACCTTCATGAGCTAACTCCTTTTAGCCCGGGGTTCCTATACCCAGGTCACATGGACCTTCAAATGACTCTTGGGCTATGTACTCTACTCTTAGCCGAGTTTTTGGTTAAGGACTCGGGTGCGAGTTCAAAGTCTCTTAGACTACTGGTATGAAGGAAATGCCTCCCTAACTCGCATAACTATAAGTTATGAAATAGGGCAAGGTAAACTTGTGAGGTTACCGAAACGGTAGCAATGCCAAGAGGCTTGCTTCAACTTTGGAACTATGATGTAATTCACTGGGGAAAGCGCCTTTGAGGGATTAAACTCAAGCCTATGGAAAATCAAGCAGAAGCATAAGTTCTCAAGGGAATGAACACATACTCATAACTTAATCATTTCAATAAAGAAACCATTTATAGACATATAAATACACACATGCATCCATTATTTCCAATTCAAAGCACAAGGCATGAAAACACTTATCAAAACCATAAGGCATGATGCGACTGCTGAAAGGGGTGCTTGTTTCCACCCAACCATAGGCTCAGTCACTCCTAATGGCTTTACCACTGACCACCTCGATCTTAGACCACGATGATTTGAGATTCAACGTCTTTCTTCCAGCTCAATAGAAGTTAGGGACGAAGGTTACTCTCCTTCTCCCAATACAGAAACAGATAGGGACGAAGGTTACTCTCCTTTTCCCGATACAGAAATAGATAGGGACGAAGATTACTCTCCTTCTACTGATACAGAAATAGAAAGGGATGAAGGTTAATCTCCTTCTCCCGATACATAAATATATAGGGACGAAAATTACTCTCCTTCTCCTGGCTCAGTCTCTATTTTTTGCGATCAAAACTCACTCCAATTTTTCTTAGTCCTTCCTCGGACCTGAGAGCTTAGGCTCTTGTCTCTGCACTCTTCGCAGGTCTTCCTTTTCCCACCACGCTTCCTTTCTTTCCTTCCTTAGCAAGATTGCATGTGGCTCGAATCCCCAGTCCATGGTAAGGTCTGAAATCCTTATAGATGGGTGTTCTGCCCCATCCCCTCATTAATTCTTGAGGAGGTCTTCCCACCTACCAGCTTGATTGTAATTCATTTCTGGGTCAGAGGTTTGTTCTGATCCTGAGAAATTAAACCCAGTAAAGTACTGGTCTGGTGTAGGTTAACGCAACCATTCCTGGTCCCCTTCACCATCTCTTTCATAGCATTCGTGGTCTCTTCTAGCACACCCCATTTCCAACAGTCATGCAACACTTATCCATTTTCTACTAAATAACATAATTTAGGTTCATTGACCTTTTTATGCAAAGGTCCATCAAACTAAATATTCACACATATTGAGTTTGGCCATAGCCTCTTGGCCCATATAGTTATATTTACAAAATGGGGGAAACATGGGTGTTACAAGAACACACAGACTACCAAAGATAAATCATACACCTTTAAAACAAGTTGCTGAAATATATGATTCAATTTTGAATCCTGCTACCTTCAATAAGACCCTGTTGTCATCAAGATGGTTAAGCCTTCTAGTAAACTA
>JASDQU010284940.1:0-11521 GCA_032191745.1 Picea mariana | reverse complement strand
CACGAGAGCACTGGAGCGAAGCGGGAGCAACAAAGACCATAGGAAGCGATAATAAGGTATGTTATTTGTTCTTGCCTCCTAGTCAATTCAATAGTCAAAATCTAGGGAAAGAGTCATGTTCTGTCTTTCTTTGTTCTAGATCTAGGTGGATCTAGGGAGATCAGTTAGTGTCCGCACCTACGGATTTATCCAATGACAAAATTGGTGACTCCGCTGGGGAATAATCCCATTTTCTTTGTGGCTTTTGGTGTTTTTCTGTGGCCATTTGCTTTGGTTTCACTTTTCTCCTATCCTATCAATCTCCGAGTCTTTAGGATATCCTGATAGACCCTCTAGGTCTAGAGGCCTTTTTCAATCTTTCTTCATTTTCCAAAATTTTGACTATGTTTAGACATTCTCACACTGTACTTGATTTTAGCCTGCGAGAATAGGTAGAGTTCGCACTCGGCCTTTAGGTTTCAGTGAAAGTTTCTCGCACCCTGCTCAAGGGTCACTTGCGAGAATCAATGATTCTCGCACTGTGTAATATTGTCTACCTGCGAACTCATTTGTTCAAATTTTTGGATTTGAGTTTTGGCATTTTTAACTGCCCAGATCAGTTTGATTGCCTCATAAGAGTTTTTTGGACCATGGATTGATGTTCTTCTTGTCTTCGTTTGCGTGCATGAACAGTCTTAGGGTTCCAAGGCTTTTCTTGTCATTTGTATCTTGACTTTCGTTTCTTGACTTTTCATGGAAAAACCATTCTCTCTGACTTCAGAATCTGAGTGTGTTTGATTAGTTAAGAACTAGTGATTGGTTGAAAGTTGCATGCTTGGTTTTTTCTAATTTTCTTATTGGTTTGAAAGATCATTTTCTTTTGCATTTGAAAAGACTTAATTGGTTTTCTCTTTATTTTTGTTTTCATTGACAGAGTGGATTGGGTGTTTATCATTGCTTGTTCATTTGGTTTTTTATTTTCTGTACTCTCGCTGTCATAGTGTGGGTCCTTTTTGAAAAGTGAACAAAAAGTTTTTTCTTTCAAAAAATTCTTTTTGTTTTAGAAAATATTGAAAATCGAATTATTGAGATTGTTGAAGTATTTGAAAAAGACACAATAGAGAATTGCCATTTGATAAGTGATTGTTTACATTTGCATTTTAAAGGAAATTTTGCATTGTAGTTCAAGGTTGATCTGGAAAACTTTCACTCTCTCCCATACATAGGATTCATTGAACACAAAGTGATATATTTCATTTTCATCCTTGCATTGTTCGGTCAGAGTCATACAACATAAGTTTCACTTCCGTTTCCTTTGAGTAAACAACATCTCTTAATAACACTGCGTAATCATAAAATTTATCTAGTAACTTTTTTCTAGGGTTCTATTACACCAACATTTAGCTAGGCTAGTGCTTTGGAGTAGGAAGAGAGATACACTCTCCAAAAGCACAAAACACACAATAGCATCTTGTGTTAGGGAGTGTTAAATTCCATTTGCAACATTCTGTCTTGGGAAGCCCTTCTCACACAAGGGTCAAACACTAGGTCGCATTGATATTGGTAGAGTTACTCACCCTGCTTTGTTGATATCAGTGTAGAGATTGCACATATTATGGGGATCCCTCGGAGGTATACACACAATGATGAGTGGAAGCCTTTTGAGTTGATTGTGAGCTAGATACCCTACCCTTGCGTGTGAATCAGACTGTCAACTATTCCCCCAGGATTTATTGTTGTTGGTGGTGACTTTAGTGGCCTATATTTCTAGGTTCTTACCCGAGGTGACTGTGGAGGGGCAAGTCTTCACGGTACCTGGAATTGACGTTGACCAAACTCACTCGGGCTCCTTGGAGGGTATACCCACGATTATGTGTGGGATCTTGCACCAGGGTGTAAGTCCATTAAGTAGGTTGTCAGTGTAACCTTTCCACCCTAGCCCATCCCCTTCTCATCTCGTTGTTGCGACGTTGGATTTCATCACCAACTAGTGGCTTCAAAATTAGAAGGTCTTGTTTACTTGGTGTTGCTTTCTAGATTTTATTTACTAGCGCGTGTTGTTTGTTTCTCGAAGATTGACTATAGGATTTTCTTCACGAAGTTTGTCACTCATTTACAATAGCTCCTCCATGTTGTTCATGTAGAATGCAGGGTTTATCTCCAAAGCATCTGGAAGGTTCACAACCCTTGCCCACAAGCACACCTGTAGGCTCTCCTCGGCAGAGTGGAGTCCTAGTCGTCACCACCCCACAAGTGGAACGCACTAGCTCTCTAGAAAATTTTCGAATTACAAATACTCGAGAGGAATTTCGACTTAACCCCGATTCTGAGAGACGTTATATGCGAGCAGACTCTTCCGGAGACTTAATTGTTGTGTATTTTGGATCTCCGACTGGACCCTTTCCTGGTATAAAAGGCCAAGATCCTTTTTGGTCTACAGGTGTTTTTCGACGAGACCTTTTTGGTCCAGGTTCCTCTGTGATTTCTGAGATTAATCCACCTGTGATCTCTGAAGTCTCTAATCTCAAGACAGTACCGATGATTACCCCTTATCACTTTACTGTCCCTGCCTAAATGGCCCATCTTGCAACTACTTCGAGTGTTCCAACTGGTTTTACTGCGGTTAGTCTTGTTCCTATCAACACACTGTGAATGCCCAATGTCAATCCAACACTACCACCTAGATACCGTGCATTGAATGCTACCATTCCTACTCCCACGCAAACTCCATTGGGCTCTCCAAGTGGTCCTTCTTCTTCTGGGCACTTTCTTCCTGGTTTTGTTCCAACACTCCCTCAATTTCCTTTTGGAGGACCTTCTTCGTCTTCTACTGGCAATCCTAATCCTAGTAGTGCTATTCCATCATTCACTCCAGCTTATCAACTTCCGATTGGTGGAAAATATCATCAAGGTAATGTAACTCAACCCCCTCTCAGTTGGAAAATTTCGATTGGAACATTTCCCTCAATTGGTAAACCACCTTCAATGGGAGGGGAAACCCCACCTTATGGGAAGAACATACCTCCGTCCTTGGCCCAGTATTGGAATCAATTGATCCAAAATCCTTCTCAATCGACTGGGGGGTAGCAGTTTCCAACTGCGTTTGTAACACCCCCTAGCATGGGCCAACCATATCCAGGTTTGTTTAATCCCATTTGGGGGTCCAATGCTCCAACTCAAGCCTCTATTCTGGGGTATAATCTGATGAGCTACTACCCTGTCCAGCCACCATCAAATATGCATGGATATTTACATTATATGTAGACTTCTTATGGTCCTACTGGTTTTCCGACAGGGCTTCCTCCCCAAATCCACCAGTACCCACAGGTGAATCGACAGTTACCCTTTCTCACCACCTTAGATCTTCTGGATTTGTCTAGGATTTTAAATGATCCTATTCACGACTCTCCGCAATGGCCTGTTATCCCAGCCAAGCTCCCCTCAAACATTCCTAAATTTGATGGAAAAGTGGGAGAGGACCCAAACAATCACGTTATGACTTTTCATCTATGGTGTTCATCTAACTCATTGATGGATGACTCTATTCGTTTACGTCTTTTTGAACGAACCCTTACCGGTTCTGCTGCGAAGTGGTATATCAAATTGCCACGAGGTTTCTTCTCTGATTTTAACACCCTAGCCATGGATTTCCTTACGCATTACCAGTTACCGATCCGTTATGACATGGGAACCAAGATATTGACTTCTTTCAAACAGACTAAAGGCACTCATATATCTAATCACATGCCTGAGTGGCGAAGGAGATGATGTCTCATCAAACTTGAACTCCCCGATCAGTTACTAGTCGAATGGTTTACAAAATCATTTGTGAACGAAATTGATAAGGACATTGCCATGGGTGGCGTTGTCATGGAAGAGCAGGCTATAAGTCGTGCTCAATATCTTGACCTCATTTATTCACAAACAGGAACACTTTACGATTTATTACCTGAATTACCTCATCCTAATTCTTCCAGCACTTCAACTACTCCAGCTACCTCACATGCAGCTTATGGTGTGATTGGTACTGCCCAAGCCCAATCACATTATGTTTCACGCACTGCCCCTAAATCTGCTTCTTCTAATGTTCAAAATTCTTCATCTCCTGCCACTCCCACCAGTAAGACTTCTGATGTAAATGTTGTCCAATCTACCCCAGCTGGTAAAAACAAATCCAAAAAGGGGAGAGGCAAGAATAAGGAGGGCAAAAATAATCCTCCAGTAGAGCAACCTAAAACTACTTCTATTGAGGACCAGGATAAGCGCAAACCCCGATACCCTTGCCTTATCTTTGGTGATGATCACTACATAAGGGATTTTCCACGACGTGCCAAACTCACTAAGTTTCTTCAGGGAGCCCCGAAACCCCCTACCTCGGTTGTCTTGTCCCAACCCTTCCCGTCTCAACAACAGGCTCAGTTGGTCATTCGTGACCAACCATCCTCTTCTACTACATCGTATGTTTTGATTTGTACTGGTGATTCTAAGCAGAAAAACATTGCACTCACGACTCGAGCCAAAGATTATTCTCCATCTAAGGAGAAGGTTGATGATTTACCTCTTGCTTTGGTACAACCCTCTCCCGCGACTCCACCTAGCAACGGTCCTCTTCATCTCAAACGACCAAGCCTCGATATAGTTTTGTGACCCCCCCCTAAGAGAGCCATTCAAAAATCAGCTTTCAATCCTCATGTTTGTGCAGCCCAGAACTACAGCATCGTTGAAGATCTGACCCAAGCACCTTCTGCAATGTCATCCCTTGAAGTCCTTCAAACTTGTCCTGCATAACAGAAGGCATTGTTGAAATCTATCGATGGAATTGACCCAACAGATATGAATTTGATAGTATTTGACTTGGATGATCACATTCCATGGTTACCCCCTCAACTCGCATTCCAGATATAGGTTGTTGTCTCTGACANGCATCCCTTGAAGTCCTTCAAACTTGTCCTGCATAACAGAAGGCATTGTTGAAATCTATCGATGGAATTGACCCAACAGATATGAATTTGATAGTATTTGACTTGGATGATCACATTCCATGGTTACCCCCTCAACTCGCATTCCAGATATAGGTTGTTGTCTCTGACAAGAACATTTTCCGCACTGTTATCGACGAGGGTGCCTCGACATGTGTCATGTCTTTTGCTTGTTGGAAAGCCATAGGCTCTCCTCCCTTGAATGATTCACAAAACACTCTTAAATCCTTCAATGGATCTGGTTTTAAGCCCTACGGTGTTCTTCCTTCATTTCCCATCACGTTAGAAGGTAAGCGGTTCAAGTTGAAGTGGAAGTCTTTGATGCTCCACTTGATTATAATCTTTTGCTTGGTCGCAGCTGGATTGATTCCATGCGCGTCATTGTGTCGACACTTTTCTGTGTAGTATGTTTCCCTCATCAAGGAAAGGTTGTTACCGTCGACCAACTCGCCTTCTTCAATTTCGATACTCGTACTGGAAACATACCATTTATTTCTAAAACCCCGTCGGGTTATGAGAATGTCGGTGTAGGCCTTTTAAAGGACTCCTTGTTAATGGGTACTTTCCCCATTCCACTGCTCAATGTTCCACGCCCGTCAGTTGCTTCTATAAATATGATCTCCACTTCACCTCACGAACTTCCTGCGTCTTCTGACCCTTGGATAGTCCCTGACCTTGGAGATCATCTTCGTTTCGACGAAACAATGTCGTTAAGTCCGGTTGAGTCTGCTTATCAAGCCATTCAATCAGAAACACTTTATACCTCTTCTCTTGATGCATTGTCTCCCGATCCTTTCCATGTTATTTTTTCCACTGATGAGATGATCATGTCCATCATGGAGGATACCCCTTGGGACGATGGGCATAATCATTATATCCTCTTTTTGGAGCAACACACTCTTGAGAACTACCAACGGATTTCGACCCCATCGACCGTTGTCTTTATCTCGACAGTTCCCATGCCTACACGCGATGTGTTTTCTGAAGGTAAATTAAGCAATATCTCACCCACGATTCCCATTGACATATCCATTAAACCTGGGATTGTTGAAAATGTCCATATTGGAGTTTCGTGTTCCCCTGACGAAATAGTCACCTATACGTCTCTATTCAAAGAATTTCGTGACATCTTTGCCTGGAGCTATGAAGAGATGCCAAGTATCAACCCTGTAATTTTTGTACATGAGATAAAGACATACCCCGGAGCTAAACCTGTTCGGAAACACCTTCGTCCAGTTCACCCACGTAAAGCGGCTGCTATCAAGCTCGAAGTTGAGAAACTTATGAAAGCCGGATTTATTTATCCGGTGGCTCTTACAGACTGGGTTTCCAATCCTGTCCTGATTGACAAAAAAGGAGGCACTAATCATGTATGCGTTGATTATAGGGATATTAATAAAGCTTGTCCCAAAGACAAATTTCCCACCCCCTTCATCGATCAGATTGTCGATGATTGCGTTGGAAGTGAAATATTCTCTCTCATGGATGGTTTCTCCAGCTATAATCAAATTAACATTGCTCCTGAGGATCAACATAAGACTGCTTTTATTTGTCCTTGGGGTACTTTTGCCTATTGAAAACTCCCTTTAGGTCTTAAGAATGCGGGCGCAACTTTTCAATGCACTATGTCTTATGCTTTTCATGATATCAAGAATATTGTTCAACCTTATTTGGACGATTTACCTGCTCATTCTATGCGCAGATTCGATCACCCAACCAACCTCCGAGCCATTTTCGTTCGCTAGCGATTCTACCGTATACATTTAAATCCTCATAAGTGCACTTTTTGTGTAGAATCCGGCCGTCTTCTAGGTTTTATTGTTTCACGTCACAGGATCTGGGTGGATCCTTTGAAGGTTGAGGCGATCCTTAATCTCCCTCCTCCTTCTACACTGCGCCAGTTGCAAAGTTTGCAGGAGCAAAATTTCTTCGTCGTTTTATCCCTAATTACGTCAAGATCACTCGTGGTTTTACGTGGCTACTAAAGAAAGATTTCGAGTTCGTCTGGGATACCATTGCCAACAATGCTTTTGAAGCTTTGAAGTTATCCCTAACGCGAGCTCTGCTTCTCTTTGCTCCCGATTACAGTTGCGATTATTTCCTTTATCTTGCTGCCTCGGAGTACACTATTGGCATGGTTCTCGTCCAAGAGGATGATGTGCATGACGAACATGTTATTTACTACTTGAGTCGAAGTCTCACACCAACTGAAATCAAATATCAACATGTCGAAAAACTAGCCTTAGCTTCCATTCAAGCCATCCAACGCTTCTGGCACTATATCCTCTCATGCAAGACTACGGTGATTTCTCATTGCAACCCTATGCAACATATTTTGACAGATCAATTTCTAGGGGGCAAATGATCCAAATGGATTGTGATACTTCAGGAGTTTGACTTGGAATTCGATCACGCCAAGTCCAAGAAATCCTTAGTTTTAGCTGAGTTGATATGCGATTTTCCTCACTCTGCAACGGAAAATGTAGCAGTTGATTCATTACCCGATGAATCTCTTTTCCTTATTAGCACTGATGATCTTTGGTATGGGGATATCATTATATATCTCCAAACCTAGACTTTTCGGCCTACTTTGTCTAGTATTGAACGACGTCGCATATGCTATCAAGATCGTCAATATATTATCCTCGGGGATACTCTTTACCGTCGGGGGATTGACTCTGTTTTTCGACATTGTCTAACATTCGACGAAGTCGAGAAAGCTCTGAATGACTGCCATTCCGAAGCATGTGGTGGTCATATGTTTGGGTATGCTACTGCCCAGAAGATCTTACACGCAGGATATTTTTGGCCTTCTTTATTTACTGACTACATTACTGTCGTTTAGAAATGCCATGCCTGCCAGACCTACAATCAGAAACTTCGGTCACATCCTGTTCCTCTTCATCCTATGGTCTCAGTTGGTCCCTTTGCGAATTAGGGCATCGATTTCATGACATGTCACCCTCACTCGGTCGGGGGGCATGGTTACATCATTGTAGCCGTTGATTACTTTACAAAATGGGCCAAGGCGATGTCGACATTTGACAACACTGGAAAGACTGCAGCCTTGTTTCTTTTTAATCACATCATAGCTCGTTTTGGTGTTCCCCAAGATATCGTCACTGACCACGGTAGCCACTTTAGGAATTTTATGATGTCTAAACTTACGTAAAAGTTGGGTCTTCACCATGATCACTCAACGCCCTATTATCCACAAGCTAATGGCCAGGTCGAAGTGATCAACAAAATTCTCATAACTATGCTTCGACGGATGATAGGGATTCATAAAACAAGTTGGCACACAATGTTGTTTTCGACATTGTGGGCGTACCGGACATCCGTCAAGTCCACTACTAGGTTTACACCTTTTCAGTTAGTCTGTGGTGTGGAAGCCATTCTCCTTATAGAATGCGAGATACCCTCTCTGAAGCTAGCTATTGAACTCCTACCCAACACTTCTGCTGAAGAAGAACATCTATTGTATCTAATGTGATTAGATGAAACTCAACGTGATGCCACTCTAGTAATAGAAGCCCAAAAAAAGTGTGTCAAGGCCCAATATGACAAGCATGTCAAGCCTCATGTTTTCTCCGAAGGTGATCTTGTTCTTCTCTATGAACAGGATCGAGATGTGTTAGGAGATGGGAAATTCGAACCCATGTGGCGAGGTCCTTATATTGTTCACCGAGTTTTGGAAAAAGGAGCATATGAGTTGGTACATTACGATGGTATCCCTTTGAGTGAACCCAGGAATGGGTTGTACTTGAAGAAGTACTATGCATAAAATCATNTGTCGTTATCTCGTCTCTTCCCTTATGTGACGTTGTGTTTGATTTCCAAATGTTGAATTCTTCGCTACCCTATATTGGCTTCTCTGATGGTGCTAGACATAGTACTCAGAACCTTGCTTCCACTGTGTGGGAAATCTATGCCCCAACAAACGAACTTGTATCTTTACGAGGTGTGTGCCTCGGTCGTGCGACCAACAACATTGCAGAGTATAGTGCCATTATTGAATTATTGGTTGATGCTATCTCTCTCAGAATTTTCCATTTGGTTGTGCGAATTGATTCGCAGTTGATAGTACTACAGTTAAGTAATATCTACTCTATTCGAAGTCCTACTTTGTTACGGGTGTATTTGAGAATTCGCCTCTTGGAATGTTATTNACTGTATATATAACGATCAAAAGAGTTTTTTAACGATCAAAAGAGTTTTTTTTTACAAAAAGTTTGTCCGAAGACCAAAATATCAAAATTTGAAGCTCATAACTTCTACAAAGTGATATCATGGATGACGTTCACGGTAACACATGACTTCCCTAGCAACCCTACGGAGCAGTCGACTCATAGATGTTGATACCCCTATAGTATGACATTGATCGCGTCGTGGAACCTCTTCCAGAGTCATGTCTGGAATGTCTGCAG
This sequence comes from Picea mariana, assembly GCA_032191745.1. Classification (NCBI taxonomy): domain Eukaryota; kingdom Viridiplantae; phylum Streptophyta; class Pinopsida; order Pinales; family Pinaceae; genus Picea; species Picea mariana. The sequence continues at coordinate 2,136 of JASDQU010284940.1, read as the reverse complement.
TCAAGCCCTCTAGAATTTTTTCCACCACTTGATAATCCTCAGCAAACTATGGTGCTACTGCTACCTCTCCTCGTCGCTGGAAGGGAGAAGTTCCAGGAAGTCTATAAGGTCCAACATCTGTGTTATCAACAAACAATTTTTTATTAGTCTTTGGATGAACGTATAAAACAAAAACATTTGAATATGATAAAAATTCACAAAAACATTTGAAAGAAAAAAAAGTGTGTACTTCTTACCAAGGTCCCCCCACTGAGAATCCTCTAGCAATACCAAATCCAGATCTCCTCGAAAATACAACCCAGCATAAGCGTAGTCATCAACCATCTACATCTGTGGTTGAAGCCAGTTAAAGAAAGTATCATCATATTTGTTGATCGGTCCTGCTACGTGCCAGGCCATGAGCCGACACCATCTCAGCATTTGTGGATCCCTAGGAGCTGGTAAATTCCACTCCACCTATAGCCTCAGTAATGGGACCCACTCAAGGAAGAAGGATACCAGCAAAGATCCGTACCTGAATTGCTTCAGGTCACCTCGCCTACATTTGGTCAATTGCTTTTTTATACTGCGAAGCACAACATCTGCCCAGTTGAACACTCGAGGTTCAGTACACTCAATAGCATAATGGAAGTAACTCTGTAACGCCATGTGAGGATCAGAACTCCCAACCATCCGAGCTATAGTGAATAGGATAGTACGGAGGGTCAAGTCTTGTACCCCCCAGATAGCTACTTTTCCTTTCTTTCTCTCAGCCTCGGGAACACAGTGTAAATTGTAGTACTCACTCATCTTTAGCCCACCACCTCTACTACCAGTCAGACTCACATAGTACCCCCACCGTGACAAACCAGTCAAAAAGTAAATGTCCTCAATGTTTAAGGATAGTGCATGGACCCCCACATGAAACACCTGCTGATCAGGGTCCCACATATGCACCAAGTACTCTAATAGTCTGACTTGGGCCCTCATGCCTGGTATGTGAAAGTACTTCAAGAGCCCACAATCTCTCAAAGCAGCTATAGTAGGTGGATGATTTTCGGCCATTGCATTGTCTTCTTCATGTTCTCTTTCACACCATTCAAGCACCATGTTGATGGCCAATTATCTACATAAGAGACACAACAAGAATATTAGCAACTATTTTCATGAATCCATTCTTTTTCATTGGCTAAATTAAAAAAAAAAGATTGAGCTTTGCGATTCTCACAGGTGCCCTATGTGCATAGTGCGAGAACCTTGCAGGTGGCCTTAGGCTCACCTGTGAGAATGCCTCATTCTCACAGGCCCCATATAGCCTTCCTGCGAGAATGGCAGCGCACATGTAAGGCTTGGAAAATCAACTTAAAAATGGAAATTTAACCAATGAAATTAAAAAATTAAAACATGAAAGTGTTAAGGATGAAGAGCCTACCTAAATGTCACAGACGGCTCGCAGAATGATCTCTCGTAGCTGCCGCAATCTAACGCCAAACTTGGAGGGTAAAAGAGGGGTTTTTTTATCTCAATAGTGGAAATGTAAAAATGATGTGGTAAAAAGAGTATTTACTCCTTTTATTTACTTTTACTATATCATTTTGGTTTTTTATGATTATTTATCGATTAAACCCTAATCCCTAATGTCATGTTGAGTGTAACTTGTAGGCGTGATGACTTTGATGATTGAATACAGGGATACAAACATTTTTTCTTTGTTATCGCGTGTTTTTTATTGTTTTTTATGGTTTTTATATAAAAACCTCGAGCGTGGTCTTTGTCCGTTCTTACGCTCGTAAATACATGAGAACACGAACGAGTGTACTTTTATCACTTTTTCGGGCTGAACAAGGTTATACGAAAAAGGAACCCCCTTGGAGTCCTCTTTAAGCTCTTTTCAGACTCTCTAAACATGAAAATATTGTTGAGTGACCTTGCTATTTTCATTCTCGATAAAGTATTTGAAGTAAGCGTCTGGTGAGCGATAATTTATCTCTTTTTTGGTCTCATTCATGTTGTTTTACGAAAAAGGAACTGAGAGATTTCTCTTTTAAGTGTTTTTTCCAAACTCTATAATCTTGAAAAACCTTCGAGTTTTCTAGCTCTGGACTCGTTAAACAAACATTGCCAGACCCATGATGGGACCGAACCACTCCTTCTTAG
>JASDQU010284935.1:614-14481 GCA_032191745.1 Picea mariana | reverse complement strand
ACAGCAATTCGCTCACCTCGCTCTGATACCACGATGAGTGGGCAGAGGCAAATAAACACAGAAATACACAGCAAATGGTGATTGTATTGAGCACACAGCGAAATGGTTACAATGCTTTATTTTATAGACGGAGAAGAACCTTCTGGAGGCTCCCGAGACAGTTCTGGAGTGTCGGTAGAGTTTTCTGGAGTGTTCATGACGGGCGGTGGAGGAACAGTGACGGCGGTTGAGTAGAAGCTTCGTTTTTAATGCTTGGTAGGTAGAAATTATTATATGCCAACATGGAGCTGATTGTCCTCCCCTTTCACTACAAAATTTAATTTAATTTTGTTTTATACTCCATCCTCTTCCATGTGCTTAACTACAAAATTTAATTTAATTTTGTTTTATACTCCATCCTCTTCCATGTGCTTAACTACAAAATTTAATTTAATTTTGTTTTAGAGACCATCGACTTCATCTGCTTGACACCACTCTGTTGTAACCGTAAATGGAATTTACATCTTTCAAATTAGTTGGCCACGTAGAGGAATCAATGACACCATTTTTATATAAAAGACATGTAACAAGGGAAAGGTTCTATCTAATACATGGCCATCTAAAACTGTCCAAGATAGTATACCATACCTTCCTCAACCCTACTGTTGTCCACATGTACCTCTCTGCACTACACTGCATTTGCCCCCTTTTCTCCCCGTACGCCTGAACAAACGACAAGCACAACCAAGCACAAGCTAGGTCATTGCATTCAGCAGATTTTATGAATAAAATTGAAATTTATTAAATATAAAGCCGAGATGATTAGGTTCGACCAATTTTGAGAATTTGGAAGAAAAATAATTCTGTTACTTGTGCTTTTTATACGTGATCCTCGACTCACCACTTTTTATATGTGATACTCGAGTCACCATTTTCATTGTGCTTTTTATATGTGATTCTCGACTCACCATTTTCATTGTAATTGTTTTGTTGGAACTAAATCGTTACTGAGGAGAATTTTCTGGCTTTTCGGAAGTCTATGTCAAGTTATATAAGGTTCATCTCTGTTTGATGATAATCCCTCCCGCTAGTTTCATAAGGTTTAGGTAAAGGAGTCTGTCTAGATCAGGCCAACTCCTTCCGTTCTCTTGGTCTCTTGTTTTTATCTTGTGAGTTCTCTCTACATTTTTTTACCCTTCTGATTTTTCCATCCTCTGTTGTACCCCTTAAGCCTAGAATCGCTGAGCACCATTTGGGGAATGCTACTACAGCTAGCTTGTGGTTGAATTCTGAGAATAGGATACAGGTCTACCTAGAGACTTCTTTGATTTATGGTAACCCTTTCTGTTTCTTGCTTTCAAATTGTTTTATCTATCCTTGGTTCGGTTCTATTTGGAATCCTCCTCGGAGCTATTTACAGCTCTCATTGAAATTTTCTGTGAAGTATATAAGTTTGTAGTCCTTAATTCTGTTTCAAGTTCTTTCCTAGTCTATAGGTCCACAAACTCATTGAAATTTTATGCGAAGTATATAAGTTTGTAGTCCTTAATTCTGTTTCAAGTTCTTTCCTAGTCTATAGGTCCACAAAAAAGTTTCTCTTGAGAAGCCAGAATCAAAAGATTTTCTTTGTCGGGGACAAAGAACATATCTGATGTAATAGCAACTTAGCCCAGCATGGACAATAAGGATATCAATGAATTCAAAAGTTCTTTGAGGAAGGCACAACGAGCTAATTCATTTTAATAAGAAAACTCTTTCATCGGTTTCCTCTAAGATCAACGAATTGGAGCACCATTGTAGCACCATTGTACTCTGCCAGACCTCAACATTATGATTTTTCTTATTCAACAAAATCAAAGGATTCGTTTGTTGGAAGCTTAGTGTAACATGATAAGAAATTTGGCCTTGAAGTTTTGGAAAGGTAGCATGTTAATAGTCTCAAAGAATTGTGTCTGTGTGAATTCAAGCACAAGGCTTCATTCAATGAAATTGTGACATAGCAGGTTTGTTCATGGGTAATAAAGAATACCCCTAATTTCACTTAATATTAAAAAAAAAATTTAAATCCTTTAGTTGAACCCCCTCCCAATACATAAGTATAACTTTAAAACTCCTTATTTTTACCAGATATCCTACTTATCCATTTTTTTCATGGCATTTTTAATACCCCTCATTATTTCTATCCTTAGTATGCAAACATGACAAAGCTGCTCTCAAATCTCAAAGGTAATTCAAAAATAAGCAAACAAGGGGTGTGTCATCTAATTTGATGTTAAAACTTAGGTTGGAGTGATATATCTTCATGAGTCACCCAACTCATTCAAATCCATGTGTGAGGGTGGTAACCCTTTGTCCATGACTTGCAAAGAGGTATTCTAGTGGGTAGCCATAGGTTTATCACGTGTTTATCACCAAGTGGCATACTCATGGGATTGCAAGAGAACATGAGAAAATATTGAGAGATCCCTTGTATTTCATCATTGGGTGTAGCTTACTACAATTTCTCATTCATACCTTCACTTGTTTCACTTGGTGGATTTTATCACTTCCATTTTAGGACATTTGGAAGGTCCCTTCAACCCTTATGGATTGCTTGTACTTTATTTTCATGTCTTCGAATGATTTTTATTAATATTGAGAGATCCCTTGTATTTCATCATCTTGGGTGTAGCTTACTACAATTTCTCATTCATACCTTCACTTGCCTTACTTGGTGGATTTTATCACTTCCAATTAGGACATTTGGAAGGTGCCTTCAACCCTTATGTATTTCTTGTACTTTATTTTCATGTCTTAGAGTGCTTTTTATTTTCTCTTGCATCAAGAAACTTGTCCCCATAACCATATTTTGTCACCACTTGAAACATATTTGAAAACCACATTGTTCACCACCTAAGCACTCACATTAGTACCTCCATTGTAAACATTATTTTGGAGACATATAAACCTAACACACTTCTTTAAAAACATCTAGTTAATTAGAATTAGAATCAACAATCACTAGTATATTTGGCTATAAATTATGGCCAACATTAGTGTTCTCAAAACGACATTAGAAATAAGTATATTTCAACATCATCACAAAAGTTTCTCTACCGATGCTCTATTAGGCCATGTGGGAAGTTCTTCATGACATATTTTTTTCTTTATGGATGTCATACTTCCAAGGTCTCCAATTACATGAACCAATTACTTATTCATTTTCTTTCTACAATTTATTGTGCCATTCACCTTGGGTCATAAACCCATGAACCACCACTTCATTTTGTGTCTTCAATTTTTCATCACAATGTTACAAACTTCAATCCATCAATGCACAAGATACATTTCTATGCTTATAACATTGTCAATTGACCAAGAAACCCACACATGAATTCTCATCATCTTGTTTGTTTCCCATCAACAAATGTATCTATGGCATATATGATACATGTTCTAAATGAATAATGTGATGTCAAACAAAGCCCCATAGCTTATGCATAATCTTGGAACCATTATAACAACAAATCAATCTCATTGTATACCAGAACATATCTCACACATACTTCCATGCAACATTAATCAAGTAGTCATTTTAAATACTTTACACATCTGTGTGAACCATGGCAGTGAAGGAGCGGGTTGCATTCGTTTCCAGAAGAATAAGCATATTCATGATAAAGGGGAAGAGTAGGCATGGACATCTACCTTCTAAAAGAACCCCCATTGGTTCATTTTATGATCTTCAAAAGTTGGAACTACAAAGTCAGAGTATGCACATTAGATGGAGGGAGGGAAACTTGCAAAATTTTAAGTAAGAAAGACTTTTATTGGGAGACATATTCTAGTTGAATTGCATCATATATATTCACTAAACTTTTGACTAGTTTTCATTGTTTCTTGTTTGTTTCTTTTTCTCCATTTTTTTTAATAAAGCAGTCGATGAACTATTTGTAAAGAGTACATCGATTCAATATTCAATATTCTAAGAATGAAATGGCATGCACAACATCCATTGGCCTGTTGTGCATGCCAATTCCAATTTGGCATGCACAACAGCCCTTGGCTTGTTGTGCATGCCAATGCCAATTTGGCATGCACAACATCCCTTGGCCTATTGTGCATTACAATTTTCCTGTTGTGCATGCCAAATTGGCATGCACAACATCCCATGGCCTACTAGCATGGGGATGCACAACAACACATGGCCTGTTGTCCATGCCAAATTGTAGGCCAAATTGGGATAGCACCGGTTATTTACCCATATAAAATGACAAAAAAAGAATTCTTTGTTATAAAAAAATTCTATACTTTATAATCCCTTTGAACTATTTTTGTCTTTTGTAGACATAAGCATAAATTTCAATTTGTGAAGCAAGTTCCAACTAAATCACAAATTTCCTCTATAAAACTACACATAACACAACACTACCCTACACTTATCCCATATTTTTCACATCTATCCAAACTTCTACAAATGACATACATTATGTATGCACATCCAAAAGAAATGCACTATTAACTATCTAGTTTATACATATTGTTTAAGCAATACTAGTTATGCCTTGTATGCTTAAAATTTTAACACCCTATATTGTGAAATGTATTTTTACAAGAGTTCTTTTACACAATGTGTACCTTGTAACTAATGCAAACATAAATAATGTGAAGAATGACAGTGTAATTGTATGTGCATAATGTTACCCATATCCATTGATTGTATATATGTACTTACAAGAATGACTATAAATGACCAGATATAACTTTCAAATGTCATTACCTATTAATAAATGTATTGGACATGGCTAGTGCTATAATTATCTCTACATATGAAATGCATGATGCAAATAGAAGTGCTGAAAATATTATACATATGGTAGGTAAGAAATTTACATCAATGACATCACCATCCAAAAACACTAGTATATACTTACATACTAGTGACTAGATGGGAATTAAACCTCACACTGACCATCTGCCCTACTACCTGGACTACTTCATCTCTGAATGTTCATCTAGTAATGCAAGATACATAGGTGTTGTATACTTTGAAAACTTTTCCATATAATTTGTCATTATTAAGATATGTAGTGATGGTGGAATATGAAAATAGGAAAGAAATCTCATAAGGAAGCTCATTACACAACATACATCTTACCTTCATAAAAGAATGATATACAAGCTATCAATAAAGAAAAATTCCCAAATTTGTAACAATATAATTGCCATACTTAGAATCTTGAATTGGTGTACTCTTTGGAAATAGTTCAACTATTTCTTTGTTAAAAAAAAATAGAGAAAAATAAATAAATAAAAACAATGAAAACTAATCCACAATTTAATGAAGATATATGACACAATTCAACCAGAAGATGTCTCCCAATAAAAGGTTTTGTTACTTAAAATTTTGGAAGTTTCCCTCCCTCCAGCTAGTGTGCATACTTTGACTTTGCAATTCCCAACTTCTGAAGATCCGAAAATGAAGCATTGTGGGTTCTTTAAGAAGGTAGATGTTCTTTTCTTCTCTTCCCCTTATCATGAAGGTAGATGTTCTTTTCTTCTCTTCCCCTTATCATGAATGTCGTTCAATGTTCCATGAGAACATTCTTCTATACTCTTCTACCAGTCCATCAAAATATCCAACGAAATTTGAGGATCATACCCTGCTTTCTCCTGTTACAGATAAAATAAACCTACTTTTGAGGTCTTCCAGTAGGAAAGACACAACGAATGGAGTCATTTCAAGGACTTGGAAAAATAAACTAAAGAGTAAGGCTAAGAGGGTTGCAAACAACTACGTGAGCAATGTCATAGCTCGAGAAAAGGAATTAGATTTGGATAATGAAAACCAGGGCAATGTAAACAGTGGAAAAACTGGTGTTACAAACACATAAATCGTTTTGGTTGGTGAGTCAGCACCTCAGCATGAGGCAAAGAAAAAGCTCGTTATTCTGCTCAGATTCAGAGCATGAAGTCAATGGATTTGAGATGTAAAATAATAGACTTGGGAAATTCATGTTGGATTTATAAGAAGTTTACACACGTTATTCAGACAAGGAAATATGAATCCCTCGAGTTTATTTTGCGCTCAAAGTATTCTACACCAGTTGACATGTGGTCATTTTCTTGCATGGTTTTTGAACTGGCTACAGATGATATGTTGTTTGATCCTCAAAGTGCAGGAGGTTATGACCGCGATGAGAATCACCATGCCCCGATGATGGAGCTTCTTGGATAGATACCTCATAATATTTCTTTAGGTGGGAGCTATTCATGAGACCTTTTTGATAGGCATGAAGATTTAAATCACATTAGAAGGCTTCAATATTGGCCCTTAGATCGTATCATAGCAGATAAATATAAGTTCAATGAGAAATATGTTGATAATCTTGCCAATTTTTTATGTCCATTAATGTATTTTTCTCTAAATAAGAGGTCTACGGTAGGGAAATGCCTCCTCCATCCATGGATCATATGCTATATGGAAGATACCATGGAGATACAAAGGTGTTTAGCCCTGAAGGAATCAGTGCTATGGTTGTGACTAAAATGAAGGAGATGCAAAAGCATTCCCTAGCAATACTATAAAGGATGTTGTGGTGATTGTCCCTGCTGATTTTAATGATGCACAACGCCAAGCAACAAAGGATGCTAGTGTTATTGCTGGCTTGAATGTTGCTTTTATTATCAATGAACCCACAACTGCAGCAATAACGTATCGCCTATATTTTATTTCTTTTCAATACTGTTGGCCATCAATGAAATTTCTTGTATCTTTCTCAAGATCAAAACTTTGCTAACTGTCATCATTTTCATTATTGATGCAAGGGTCTCCATTATTGATTTCTTAAAGGATAATTTTTTCACAAATAACTCTGATAGAAATATATTCCTCAAATTATTTTGAGGCAACAATGTCTTCACATAAATTATAATGAGAAAGGTTTTTCACCTCTGCTAGAAAAATTCCTACTTCATATTCATTAGTGAAAATATCTATGGTAGGTGCAACTCATTTATTACCATGAAATTTTCTAATATCAAAACCTTCTTATTATATCTCTGGTTATTGGCTTCAAGAAAATAGGGAAACATTACATCTTCCTTAAATTTCTCATGCACATATTCATGAAAACTATGTTGGGGTATATCCTCTTGAAACTCAGAAGAAATATCTTCTTCATCCTCACTATTTTAATGAATTTGCTCTTAAAGTTTTAATTTTAAATAGTCTTCCAAGAGAACCTTAGATAGATAAAACCTCCTACAACATGTGTTAAACATTGAATGGAATTATTCTGATTCACTATTTTAATGAATTTGCTCTTAAAGTTCTAATTTTAAATAGTCTTCCAAGAGAACTTTAGCTAGATAAAACCTCCTACAACATGTGTTAAACATTGAATGGAACTATTCTGATGCTGAAACAGTGGAAATAGGTAGATTTATGTACCACTTTCTTACATCTCCCTACAAATACATCATAAGAATATTCATCAATACCTGTTCATAAGAAATCCCAAGTTGATAAATACAATTAAGGTAATCCCAGAAATGCTACCCAGGGATGTCATCATCGTCTCCTCAGAACTTAGGAAGACATTCTAAGCATCCTTCAATATCACACATAGGAATAGAAAAACTAGGTACGACAAAAAAATTAAATGGAGCATATCTTGCAACTACTGATTAGGCAAATGAGTTTTCCATGGAAACAATGTGGAGTCCCAAAAATGTGGAGTTGTCAAGTGAAATATTTTCTAATTATCCTTGAAAATAAAAAAATCACATGCTATTCTTTTCTTGTTGACAACCAAGAACCAGGGCTTAATCATTGCCACTTTCCCACAGTATAAATTTAAAAACTTTGATCCCTGACAATGGTGCCAAATTGGATGTTGTTCTTTGAGATGTTCTTAGCTAATGAACACTGTGAAGGCATTCTATAAAAAAAATTAAAAATTTCCCTTCTTTAGGCCTCAAGCTGGGATTTGGGCCAGAGGGCTTAGGCCTCAAATATTTTCAAAATGAACTGTGCACTATAAATTTAGTAACAACCCTATCCTTTATGATTTCAAATCCTATATTTCATTGATTACTAAATATAATGAAAGGAAAGAATGGTTCAAGAATGAATCAATATATTTCAAGAAAATTTGCAGACCATGGCCTTTACATTGGGCACCTTTATCCTATATTGATGAAAGAAAAGATTGGTTTTATATGGAAGATATACAAGTAGTAAAAATAAAAACTATGCCTGAAGTACCAATGTGGATGGTAGCCGTAGTATTTAACACTCAAATAACACATGGAAATATCATGGATACCGAAGAGGGGTGGATATCTTTAGTATCTACCAATATAAAAGTAAACATGTTGGCATAAAATGAGGAATCAAGTAGCTCAAAATCTATTCATTAAAGCTTAAAGAAGATTGATATATTCAATAGCATGAAATTTCCATAATATGAAGTAGTAAAGTAGTATATACCATTTACCACTATAAAAGTTTCAGGAAACTTCACACTTAAAACATTACAGAGATTTGGCACAAAACACATAGTAATAGTAGATAGTTGAACTGGAAGCCCGGCTCCAAATTTCATACAATAAATATGGCCAATAACAAAACACTAAAATCGGGTCTGTAGTATATCATTTAATTGAATGAATAAATCAAATCTTGTGCATATCCTCATAAATAATTGAAGAAAAGAACCATGAAAACAAAGAAAAATAAAATGAACATGGAGAAATTGATTCTGCAATTAGGTGGTAAGTCCTGTGGCCTAGCCAAGTGATTTTTCATGTGGTTTTCCTAAGTAATATTTCAAAAAAAAAATCCTCAAGGGCTATAGCCAAGCTTCAACCTTTTTCTACGCAAAATTCCAACCTCTTCAAAGTAATCAGTGATGTCATTTTATCCTTCTTGAAATGCTAAGTTTCTACCCCATTTGTGCAAAGAAATCCAAAAATAGAAAATAATATTAGTGTGGCTGAAAGAGGCTTGTCAATGCAAGTATGTTACCTCTTTCTAGCCCTGTTTTTGGAACCAACTCCCAAACATAGAATTGAAAATCATATTTCCTTTATGAAGCATTTTTTAAAAGGTTCTCTAGCATCGGGACTTGATGCTCCACTCTATCAAGAAAACAATTCTATTCTTAGGATCCACATTGCCTCGAATTTCCTCTTGCTCAATAATGTAAAGATGACAATTTCACACTCACTTTGACTTTAGACCATAAATCTGTTTCATCAAGGAATTTATTATTTACTTAGGCATATCACTTGGAAGGGATCCAAGATACATGATGAGATGTTTTTTTTCCTCTATTCACATTGACCATTTGAAAGGAATTTTCTTTTGTGTGGTTCAACTAATCATAGATGTTGACTTAAACTGAGTATTCTACTTGTGTTTCTTCAAATTCTATAGACTGTTTGGATTAAACACATAGTGCTTATTTACAATCTTTTTTAAATTCCACCGGTCCTCCAAATTGACAAGCCACCCAAAACAATCCCGGGGATTATGATTCAATGTTTTAGGATTCTTTGGTTGTCTCTCTTCCTCTATTATTTCTTGTATGAACCATACTATGAGAAACTAGTATAAAATACCTTCCTTAAAATTGTTTTTCCTCTCTCTCTTCAATCTATGTAATTTTATCACTAGTCTTCACGCTACATAAAGTGATTATTATTGGAAAGCCAATTTCAACAATTCTTCCATTAATAAAGAGTAACAAGACATTCTTAAACTTTGTATCCCAATCAAATAGTTAATGAATCTTTGTGAGCTTTTGAACCCAAGGAAGCCACATAGGGTCCAATATCTTTTTCTCTATAAGCTCCAATGCCAAGGTTAAGCTACAAATCACTTGCACATGTTTTGAATGCTTTGGAGACACCCAAAATGGGGTCCAGGGATGCCATCCTTTATAGTTTCCAAGGTAGAATTTACTTGCATGGACATCAACCAATTTGAAAAACATTTTAAGCAATCCAACACTTCCCCACTCAATTATGTTTTACAAGTTACAAGTAGGGTTTGAAACAAGCCTAATTCTAGGAAAACCATTAAAATCTAACATTTAATATTTCCAAATCTAAAATTGTACTTTGAAATTTTTGACAAACCAGATTTGGAATTTAAGATTAATCTAACAAAGAGTACCCCATGCTTATGATCCTATGAAGGGGGGCTAGAGGAATAACATTTTCACTATCAACAATAAAATAATTCTCTCATTACCTTCATATTCTATTGGATATCTAACAACAATCATATCATTGAATTTCAAATATGAAATATGGAATTTCCTCAATCTTTGTCGAGAACATTATCCTCAAGTGGCACAAATGGATATGTTTGATTATTCTCATCTAACAAAATTTTTGGTAACTTGTAGCAACGACTCTTCCCTTTCTTGTTTGCAACTTCCTTACTTTTCTTCAATTTCTTTGGAAATTCTAAAAGCATGCTTCATACTATGGAAATCATAGTATTGAGAGGAGAATATATACACCTTAACTTTCTAAATTGAGAGAGGCACATCAATCACTTGTGAGAAACCACAATTTTTAAGGTATTTCCAACATCCAACATTTTTGTCTATCTCACCATAGTGGAAAAAATTCATTGAGCCATGTATAACCACTCTAGGGGGACATTATTTTCTCCAATTTTAAATGTGTAACACTATTTGTTCCAATTTTGGATAGGGACATGGTTTCAGATTGGGATAAAATGACATACAAACTACCCAGGAATAATCCCATTTCTAGAACGGGCTCCATAATTGTTGACAAGACAAATGATGACGAAGAGCATTTTGTTGAAAACACTACGTCAGGGGGGTGAATCAGTATTTTCTTTTTAAACAATTAGTAATTACTTTGTTATTAATCAACACAACATATCAACAATGGAATTGTATTTAGAATCAAATATATAAATATAATAAACAAGAATTACAAAGTTTATAAAGAATAATCTGTGATTGTAAAGGACACCAAGCCTCTTTAGAGAACCAACTCTAGGAGACACAAATCCCCTTATTTTTTGAGCACCTACTCAAGGAAGCTACAACTCCCTGATTCTCCAAGCATCAACGTAAAATGCGGCTTCAACCCCATGTATTATTCAAGCACCAACTTGAAAGGAGGCACCAACCCACTATTTTCTTCATGCACAAACTTGAAAGGAAGCTGCAAATCCCTGCTATTCAATATTCAACCTATAGAGGACTAGAATCCTCTCAAGCTCCTCCCTTCCACCCTCACTTCATAAGTATCTTTGTCTTTCTTCCTTGGACCCTTCTCATGATTTTGATCTTTAGATGTAGACCACAGAGACATATTTATTTCACCATACCTTTATGTTTATATAGTATTAAAAAAGGTATGAATTTGAAACATTATATCTTTTAATAATAAACCATTGCACTTTTTCATTTTGTTAACAAAGTATAAAAAAAATGTTGTCATTTTAATTAGGAACACATTTTCTCCTTTGTTTATCTCTTTACAAAAAAGGATCTTTAATTACATCTTTAACTTCATTTTCATTGACTTCATAGTTATGTTGATCAGGTCATTTACCCTTTATCAGTTGTTTAGACATGATTCAACTCTTCTTATTTTAATCTCATTTTTAATGTAATCTCAAATTAGATTTTGAATTCAGTTTCCTGGTGCACTTTTCCTGTACCTGAAATGGATGATTTCCATATGACCAGACTACTGTGACTTCTAGTTTAGAAAAATATGGCACAAAAACCTATACTCTGGTTGTTTATATGCTGGGAAATCGTTTGCCACTCATGCCACAAAGTCGATTAAAAAAGTAATGTAGAGTTGACTACTGTAAATGGAAGTTTATCCAAGTCGAAGTTGAAGAAAAATGTAAGTCGAAGATTAACGGGGCTAGAGTCGGAGGCACTGTAAGTCGAATTTTATCCAAGTTCAAGTTATCCAATTCAGAGTTGAAGTCAAAGGCACTATGAGTCGAACTTCATCCAAGTCAAAGTCGAAGTCAATTCAAGTCAAAGTTATCCAAGTCGAAGTTGAAGTTGGAGGCATTGTGAGTCAAAGTTTATCCAAGTCAAAGTTATCTTAGTCATAGTTGAAGTAAGCACAATAACTGTTGGTTAAAAAAATACATCTACTTACAAAATGCCCAAATTCCTATAGAAAAAGAGGAAAGAACCCAATGACAATTTTTAGCTGAGTAATTAAAACAAAACAGAGTTTATATACTGCCTGCTGTTTGAATCATACATTCATTTCAGAAACAGAGTATCCAGCATCTGCACTCATTTACAAAAACATAGTATACAACATCTGCATTCATTTGCAAAAACAGAGTCATTTTTAAGAGATGGGAGAAGCTTCATAAATACACTGACAAGTAGAAGAGTCGAGATACATAGAAGAATGTAGAAGGAGGGAAGAAGAATTAAATGCGAAAGTTGGAGAGTAGTTGAGAAATTATGGCAGGGGAGATTAACAAAATCTGGAGATCCACGTCACCAACACTCCCCCTTAATCTTCACTGCCATGTATGTCTGCAATACCAATCTCCTCCCGGAGATGCTCAAAAACATTCTTTGCAAGCGGCTTTGTGAAAATGTCTGGAAGTTGTTCTTTGGACCTACAAAACTCAAGATATATGTCACCATTGTTCACCAATTCTCGAATGAAATGGTATCATGTATCAATATGCTTGCTTCGTTTATGAAAGACATGATTTTTAGATAAAGCGATTGCAGAATTATTATCACTATAAATTTTTGTAGGTTCTTCTTGTTGATGCCTCAAATCTGAAAGTACTCTCCTCATCCATATTGCTTGGCAAGCTACTGATGTGGCAGCAACATATTCTGCTTCAGTTGATGAGAGTGCCACAAATGGTTGTTTCTTTGAAGCCCAAGAGATAGCTCTCGATCCTAGATGAAAGATATACCCCGAAGTGTTTTTTCTATCATCCATGCTACCTCCCCAGTCACTATCCGTATATCCAATCAGTTTGTAATTATCTGAAGATGCATACAAAATTCCAAAGCTCTTTGCTCCAGCTATATACCTTAGAACTCTTTTTCCTGCTTTCCAATGTGATTCCTTTGGTTTGTCCATGAATCTAGAAATGAGACTAACCCCATACATGATATCTGGTCTTGTGGAAGTTAGATACATAAGACTGTTGTAGTGTCCCCAAGGCCGAGCCCCGTTGTAAACCATGTTTTGAAAGGAATTGTAATTATGTTTTATAGGCTGGTGAGCCAAGTTTGTATAAGTTGGAGGCTTATGTGTTGTTAGGCCAGGGAGCCTGAGTGTTGAAGGCCAGGAGCCTACTGTTGTATATGTAATCATGCAGAAAAATTAATAAAACATAAACACCGCCATGTGCAGACCGACCATGATGAATGAGTTAAAGGGGACTAAGCATTCACAGAGTGGGCAAGGAATTAAGGGCTGAAGGTGGGAAAAGGGGCTAAGTGTTGAGCCTAGGGGGATTAAGCCTTGGGAATAATATTTTAATATTATTCCAAAAAGATATTTGCATTATATGTTTTAACCTAAGTCCTTTTGGAAGGACATGTGATTTTCCAAATGGTGGGAGGCACGCACGCTAAAGGAGCGCATGCAGTCACATGGGTGACAAGTGTCAACCCTGGCGCATGCAATAAAAGGTGGAGATGAGCCACGTTGGGGGTTCCTCCTCCATTTGACTCACGGATTGCCAGAAGGGAACGGGTTTGACTCTTGCAGATAAACCCTCGTACATCCTTTGAACCAAAAAGGCGTGTATTTGTGTTTGTTCCGGGAGAGCCGGTACATCCCCGGTCTGAACCGTCTGAACCTGCGTTGACCCTTGCGTGGATTGTTTGTCATGCATCCC
>JASDQU010284930.1:0-14481 GCA_032191745.1 Picea mariana | reverse complement strand
TATTTTATTAATATGTTTTTCAAAATATTATTTTTATAATATTATTTATGACATATCTTAATCATTAATTAATTAATTAATTAATATCCTATTTGTTATGTGTTAAAATAAACATTGGATGATAAATGATAAATATCGTGTAACAACCTCCAATAAATTAGTATAATATTGTTGTTATATTTAAAGCCGTTCAGCCCCTCGAGACACTATTGAGTAATCTTGATCTTCATCCGTGGACACGATAAATTCCGAATTAAAAAATATCCACACTTGTAGTAGATAGTAGAAGATATTATGTACCAAAGCTTCAACAAATTTGAATGCATGTTTTCTTAGTTATATTTCCAACATTATTTTGTGAGGACAAGTATTTGTTTAGAGGTATAGATTAAATATTTTATTTATTTTTTCTTTTCTAATAGATAGATTATTATTATGATTGTTATAGTGGATTATAGATTATTACGATTGTTATTATGGATTATAGATTATTATGATTGTTATCATAAATTATATATTTATTAGTCATATTGAAATTGTAATTTTTCAGTATTAAAATTGTTTTTATGTATAAATTATGATTATTATTATGAATTATATAATTGTTATTGAAATTGTAATTTATTATTATTAATTTGTTTTTAATGTATAAATAAATTTAGTATCTTGAAGTTTCTTAATGTAGAATAGTAGGTGATAGAGTATGGAATGCGCTGTTGGAGTATGGAGTGGGCTATTAAGACACTCTTTTATATGAAGTAAACTCTATATCTACCTTTTGTGTGGCTCCAAATTATTGGGTGCAAGATTTATTATGGTAATTGGTAAAATATATCATAATTCGCTTATTCAATGGTAGATTGGTATTGATGATAGTTATTGAGTTATTTAAGAAAGACAATGTCATTTGAAATAATTTGTAGTAATTTGTTGATAGTTCATAAAGGTTAAATTTTCATTCTTTTTAGATGTTTTTTGGATTTTAGATCATTAACTTGGCTTTTGGATTTTAGGTTATTAACTTGTTTTCTTATGTTTGGAGAAGATGAATTCTTAATCGATCAAAGCCAGTTACTTTTGAATTAAAAAATAATTCAATTTAAATAATATCTAAACTTGAAACTACCTCCATTAAAATTTTTTTCATACTAATAACATTTATCTTTAATCTTATATATAAAACTAAATACTTCCTTTGATTAAGATTTAACCTCTTCGATGACAAACATCACATCTTATCAATTTCATGATAAATAGAAAACCACTTTTTCCCATTTCCCAATTTCAAAATAAATAGAAAACCACTTTTTCCAAATTTAAATGTGAATCAAACAAAGAATATTGCTCAAATCTCGCATTTCCTTACATGGTATTAGAGCAGACTTTATAGACTACGATTCTGGAGGTGGGAGATCCTCTTGCAGATGCTTTGGCAAGCCCGTAATAGTCGGCTTCCGTCACCACACTGCCCGCCGCAGTAGAGGCTGTATGTGTTCCATGCTCCTGGCTGTCTCTCGCTGACATTGACCGTTCCCTCCGTGTGGTATCCATTTTCACTACAGGCGGTTCCCATCGACCGTATCCATTTCTCACTGCTTCCTCCTCCGTGCCTGCTTCTGCGCCTGTGTTGGCGTCATTAAAGTCTGTGTCGGCTCAGCTGGAGTCCCGAGTTCGAGTCTGCCGGGGAACAAATGTTGGAAAGTTCTCTACGCAGGAACTCTGGAGTCTAAAAACGGTATTTTCCAAGGACTGCTCGGCTCCACGCGGTTCGATCCGATAACGTCATGGCCAGTGGCAGATTCGCATCCAATTTCACGGATTGAATTCGAGCCAAGTCGCTGATCGAGGTTTCTACTCTCCTACTGCGCACCACGGCCAAAGGCCGCTGAAATATTTCTTTCCCACCTCCAGACTCGCAGTCTATAAAGTCTGCTCTCTAATAACATGTAAGTAAAGAAATGGGGGAACAGACATTATTACACACATCAAAAGTGTAAATGGCTCTATTAAACCAATGTAATAATACATATATAAATATATGAATGTTGTCTCAAGATAGATAGACACATTATCTTGGTCACACTAACAACTACTTGAGACAATATCTCAACCACACCTAAATTAGAAGTTAGTTAGTTGGAGAGGATATCTCATATCCAACTAGATCTAACAACCTCCTAAATATTTGGAAACAAACTCATTAAGTAGAGATGAACTCTGCCAAATAATGACCAATAATCAAATATGATCACACATAAGACAAGTGAGGGTTAATAATTCCAACACCCTATACAATATATTTGGCACTCTATACAACATATGTTGGATGATGCTATAATAGGGTGACCACTTTCCTTGAAAACAAGAATTTAATTTAATTTATATATTATTATTTATTAAATATTATAATTGGTCCATTGGGTATAAGGAATACATTATGTTAAGATGTCAAGGAAAATTAAAAGTATATTTTTATGAAAAAAAATAATAATAAATAAACCAAGGAAGAAGAAGAAAATATCCTCACAATGGGATGGGAACAATGTAGAATATCAAAAAGAAAGAGGTTTCTCCATTGGGACATGTTATTGTGGAGAAGCACTGGTAACTATCAAGGCCATGAAGAAATGCATGATGAGTGTGAGGTCATGTCAGTGTTTAGGTCTACAACACCCCACAAGGCTATCGTGTGTGTTTGGAGGCTAGGCGTGGGGGTCTTTCTACTATTGTTGGAGGGATATAAGTATGAGGCAATCAATCTAGTGCTTGTTGGTTTAGGAAATTGGCCTCTAGTAAGTTGTTGATGAAGGTTGAACATCTCCTATAAGAAGAGGCTAAGCATTCTTGGTCCTCATAAGCCATGAGTGATTGGAGACAACAAAGTGAATCTCTTATGAGAGAAAAGATTCATCCTTCAATCTTGTAGTAAGGAGAGCATCCAAATATAATTTTTTCCTCAATCTCAGGATCTAAGGAGCAGAGGTGGAAATACAATGGTCCCAAGGAATATGGTAATCCATTTCAATGCGGAGCTAAAGGAAGAAAACTCTACGTTTGGTGAGAGGGATCCTCAGGTTGTAAGGTCATTGGAGTTCAGTGTACATTGAGCACTAAATGAGCCCATCACTACATCAATGATACAAGTCTAAGAAGTTCTAAAGCACAAGACAAAGTGACTCTTTGGGCTCAGAGAATGTGAACTAGAGATAGGCTCTATAAATATCAGTATGAATACCCTTGTTTATCTCTCTAATGGAGAGATCGGGAGCATCACACTAGAAATCTATGCATGATTGATTTGTTGATATCATAGTCAATGAGGTGAAGTAATGAAGAAGCTCTTGCATGTCAACATGAATCAATCCCACACTCTACCTAGTCCATGAGATTTGAGAGAAAGATATAGATATATAAGAAGATCAAAGAAGATCTCTCTATGATTTTCCAATTCATCTAAACCTATGTATCATTTTCACCATATGAAAGATCATTGAAATAATGAGTGGGGTTGTGCCAAATTTTGTGAGAGTGATATCATGATGCACTAATATATTGGCATGCATATGTTTGGATAACATGATACTGAGAAGCAATCCCTCTATCCAATTTCGATCCACCCCATGAGGGTATGGTCCTGAAACATCACATCCATATAAGAGGGTAAGTGTGCCCAATGAGTGAAAGAGTAAAATTTTCAATTGAATGTCCCGAAACTGAAGTTGAAAACATCGTTTTTCAATAGGATGAGAGTCATGTCTCACTTTCCTAGTCTAGCTTCTACTGTTGCAATTAAGCTAAATAATGGTTCAAATAAGATGTCCCCCATAAATACATATGAAAAGAATACCTCAACCCTCTCACCTGTGTAAGTAAGAATAAAATTGCTTTCTCATGTTTGAGGGATGCTAAAGGCCATGAATTTTGTTTTATGGAGATTAAATTGAAGTTGATAAATCTTACAAGAGGAATCTAGGATGTCAAGTTGAATTTGTAGGGCACTGATTGAGTGGGAGATGAGGATGATGTCATATGCAAATACGAGAATAATAGGATACTCCTAAAAGTAATCAATCAAGTGAGGTATAGAATGAATTTGATATGATTTCCTTTAGCTCGTCAATATAGAGTCCAAAATGTGTAGGAGACACCTCTAGCTTGTGACATAACACTCATGTGTTGTGTTAACCTATTATTGAGGTGGTGTAGTGATCGGAATCGGATCCGAAAAGAACAATTGGCTATCGAAACAGGACTCAAAGATCAACATCATGGGCATTGTTAAGGCTATGGGCGATGAAGGAGATCGACTTGTTGACGTGAAGGGCCCCATGTCATCATGATTTATGTCCAATTTTTTATGTAATGTATGTAAAGTCGGGTAATATATAGTTGTATGAAAAGGAATAAATCCACGTGGGATAAAACACAAATGAATAAAGAAATGGTGGAGAGAAAAACAGGAGAGAAGATGAAGCGTTGGGGGCGCCTGACCTTCCAATTATCCTCTCAGTCGAATTATCATTCTATATAATGTATCCCCACAAGGAGAAATAGGTTCTTTGGCTATGAATGATGTAGAGAGGCTTCCCAGATGTTACCGAGAAGCATAGACATGTACCAGAGATCCTGTAAATTGCCCATTGTTGAATAAATAAGATCATGGAAGAAGCTAAAATAATGTTGGTTTTCCCATTTGGGTTTCCAGGGTAAAAAATTTGAGTCTATGTGTGATGATTGTCGTGGTTTATGTTTTCTTAGGAATGGATAATGTCTGCACTATAATTTAATGGTCGTATGTGTATGTTCTAGAGACAAGGAATTCATGTTGTTATTATATGAGTTTTTTTTTATATTAATCTGGTTCTAAGTGGGTTAATACACTCTAATAACGATTCTTTGATTATAGTTGTGCAAATAATTTCGAGGTTGGAAATCAACAACCCTCCTTCTAGAGCCATTTTTATTCATCTGCAAGTTTCTAATCTTGTTTTCAGTCATTGAGCTCATAACTAAACTCAGTGGGAATTTTCATATGTCATTGTATGTCGAATTGACTCCTGAAACATTATTGATTGTCGAAAAACACTAGAACTGACTTCCCTATGTTTTTATGCACCGTGGGTTACCCAAATTCACCTAAAACATTTTCTAACATTAATGGCGAGAAAATTTTATTTTCGACATCCCTTCCAGCTGCTGGTCAATAAAAAATTGACTTGGTTTCTCTTTTGGTCTAATTTACTTCCCCATTCGACCGGTAGACATCTCTCGGTCAATTCAACTTGAGTAAATCTGACTTGAGAAATTCCGACTTGAGTAAATGTGAGTAGATTAAGTCCGACTTGAGAAATTATGACTTGAGAAATTTCAACTTGGGAAATACCGACTTGCCTTGACTCAACCAACTTGCCTCGACTCGACCGACTTGCTTCGACTAGACCAGACTTGCCTCAACTCGATCGACTTCCTTTGACTCGACCCAACTTGCCTCGACTCGAATGACTTTCTTCTACTTGACCTGACACATTTCGTCTTGCAATTTCCAGACTCGACTTGACTCTTTGTTTCTTTTCGACTCAACTTGGGACTTGATTGGTTGAGAATTTTTCCAACATCTACCCAGCCATAGTTATAATTATTTTAACAAATAATTTCTTGTTAGTGAGATGCATAGGATATAAGCCTCCCATTTTCAGATCAGATGGTATCAGAGAAGATGTTTGAATACATTCAATGAGACCTATATGGTAAGTACCCGCAATTATTACAAAAGAAAGGGATAAGAATTATTGCCAGGGATAGAGCAAAGTAGAGAATCATGAATGTTAGGGGAAAATTATGAAGGAGAAGAGGAAGACTATCCCATGGTTGGGTTGGAACATTTTGAGTAGATTTTAACTACATTGACATCAATGGTGTCGAAGCTATTGGAAGCAAAGGTCAAGGGAAAATCATCAATGGATGATGGGCATGAAGGCCCCAATAAGGAAGAAAATAAGCCAGAGATAAAATGTAAGACTAAGTCAGAAATGGGAGAGTGAAGCTACAACAAGACACATATACCTTTTCGTGTAGAGGCTAAGGTGGACATAAATCCTTATGCTGGAGAATTCGATGCTATCAGGCTAAACCAATGGCTAAAACATGTGGAAGTGTACTTCAACGTTCATGAAGTAACTAGAAAAAAAAAGATTGCTTTTTCCCGGTTGAAGCTTGAAGGCCATGCTTTGACATGGTGGGAGAGTGATGTAGTAAGCAGAGCACTACGAAATAATCCACCAATGACTGATTGGGAAGTGTTTAAGAACATGATCAAATCTCAGTTTTATCCAATAGGATATGAGGAACACCAACAAATAGTATGGAATTACTTCATATAGAGACAAGGACAATCACTACAGGAGTTCACGACATAATTAAGGAAGAGATCAATTCATATGGGAGTCTCTCTCAAAACTCCAGACATGTTGTTCAAGTATTTTGGGGAATTTTTGCCTCATATTCGTAGGCAATTGATATTATTCAAAACAAATAAAATTGATGAGGCCAACATTCAAGCACAATACCTTGAGGGAGACAAGCAGAAGCAACAAACAAATCCTCACAAGCAAGTAGAACCACAAGAGGAATAGATAAAGAAGACAAACAAGAAGAAGTGGAATGAGAATAAGGTTGCGGCAACAACACAAGAAGGAACACCTCCCATCCAACAATGTAAAGGATGTGATAGAAAGGGACACATGAAGGGGAATTGTTGGAAATTTCACTTTGAGAAGCACTCCAAATATTTTCAGAAAAAAGAAGAAGAAAGCATTAATATCAGTGGATGTTGAGGAATGGGTGGATAGAACTTCAGACCCAAAAGGGAAGATTAATTGCAGTAATCTTTAGAAGGAGGTGTCATTATTTGGTTACAATCACAAGGAGGAGAAGGCAATGAATGAACTTTTCTGTATTAAAATCCACATGAAGCAACGCAAGGTGGATTGTTTGTTCGATCCAGGTTCAAAATCCAACTTGGTATCTGCACAATTGGTTGAGAATATCATACTAGAGACTCAAGATCATCCACATCCATACCCCCTAGGTTGGGTAAGGAAATATGTGGAATTGACAGCGAGAAAACAATGCAAATTTAAGTTTTCCATGAATCTGAATTTTATTGATGAAGTAGTTGTAGATGTGGTTCCTCTAGATATATGTGGAGTCATCTTGGGAAGTCCATATTTGTACGTGAGGAATGCCATTTTCATAAGGAGAGAAAAATAATAGTCAAGGATGGAAAATATTATGCCATAAATGCACAAAAGGATAAAACTAAGCTCTCTTTGATCAATGCTCATTAGGAAAGAAGAATGATGGGCAATACAAATAAGTTTGTCTTGTTGTTCCTGAGAGAAATAAAGAAGCAAGGAGAAGGTAGCAAGTTGGAGATGAAGGAATCCTTGGAAGGATGTAATGGCCAACAACATCAAAAATCAAAACAACTAAATGAATCCTACAGAGAATTGTTTCAAGAGCCTCAAGGATTTCCACCCAAGAGAGAGGTTGAACATGAGATTCAATTGTTGCTAGTGTTATCACTCTGTAAATTGCTTTTGGCCGAGGAAGCAAATAAAAAAGGCAACCACAAACCAACTTGAGGTTGGAATCTAGCCTTTCCAACCAAAGAGGGATCTCTCTCTTCAAATCAATCACTGAAAGGATTGATTTGGAATTTCGTCCAAAGGCTAGATCTCTAAGGTAAGATTGAATTTATAAATTTGGTGGAAATGTGGACAAAAAGTCCATTGGGCAATGGAGTCATTGAAAGGTTAGAAATCATTGAAGGTTTACTAGACACTTGGTGAATTGAAAGGTGACTAATAATAGGAAAGATAGAAAACACTCCTTTGGGCCAATTATATATCGTTGTAGATTGAAGATTATAGAGAAAAAAAAAAAAAAACCCTTAGGGAATCTATCAAGGATGAATCCCAAGGTGATTACAACAGAAAGACAACTGAAGATACATGAAACAGAGCATCAAATACAAATGAATTATGATACATATAGTTCACATTAACACAAAGAAGAAGACATATCACATAGATAAATTTAAACTAGAATACTAAAACTGTAGGATCACATGCATAAAACAATACAATCACATGCATCTCTAGAGTCAAATTTCAGGGACTTCTGATCCAACAAATTTCATTAATATCAGAGAAAATTTACAAAATGTATTCAATAGTCTTTTCCTTACACACTTTCCAACCCTAAGCTCACATAGCTTCATAAAATATATACAAAAATGTCTTCCTATCTTTCCAAAATTCAAATTCAACTACCATCCTAAGGTAATTCTACAATTACAACATATTTTGGCTAAAAAATCTGAACAAACTACTAAGAAGAAGTCAAACTTGACTCATTAATTTCACATAAAAAATTGATAAAAAAATATCCTTGAGTCCCTAATATGATTCTCTCGGCCCTTAAACTCGATGTAAACAAGATGACACACTTTCCTGACCTGTTCTTGCTGATCTGGATGTAATTTAGCTTCTCTGTCCCAGTTGCGCAACAAGGTTGTTGTGCAATAGAAACCTACAGCAGAAACACAACGATGTTGTGTAACAACTGTTATTTTTGCACTTTTCTTATCTTTTCTGACCTGGGCTGATTGATGATGATGGTTGATGGTGATAATAACTTCATGATTATGATAGGATGCCTTAGAACCCTTCACCCTTCTTCAAAAAAATCATTTGCCTCTCAAAACTTGAAAAACTTAATATATGTGAAACTACCATGAATGATCCCACATTACCTATGAATAATAAACTCATTATGTTGATGCATTCACAGTGTCTATCTCATTATCACTCAATTGATTGATATTCCCACTCAAAACTTGACAAGGAAACCTCCTTTTCCTTCTTGAAAAATGAACTGTTACAGTTGCGCAGCGTGCTTGCTATGCAACTATAAATTTTTCATTTACAACTCATGATAAAAATGAAGGCTCCAACACATGGTAGGGAAGCAAAATGATCATGTATAATGATCCATAAAAAATCATTGTGCACAAGAATGCAATATTCAAGTATTTAGGGCATTTTGATAATTAGGGTTATGGTTTTTTCTTGTTGCTCATTGAAAAAAAGACAAATTGATGAATCCAAATCCAGGGACTCAAATATCTATTGCTTCAGCAAGAAAATCAAGCTTTCCCTTCCCCCTATTGTCTGTCTCCAACTGCTGCAAGCTTTGTTTGAGTGTTTTGTTCTCTTTCCTCAAAGTCATATTTTGATGATATACGTTCTTAAATTCTTTATGTAGTGGCATGTTTCTTCTCACCATGAATATAGCATTGACTACTGTAGGCTCACAATCATATAGGAGCTATATGCATTTCATCTTTTCTCTTCTATTCTCCTACCTCAGCTCGATTATCATATATTGTGATTCTCTTAGCTATTTTCTTCATATTTTGAAAGTATGATGACCCTCATCATAGGTAGTGCTCTTCTTTTCTGTTTCTGTTGGTTGGCTCTTTGCTAGAGTTTCTTCCTGAGATTGCAACTTTCTGGCTGAGGATCTGGTCAAAGGAACACTAGGCTTAGGAATTTATTTTACTTCTGGAATATCTCCACTACCTTCCCTTTACCTTTTTTTTTGGATCTTGATGGAGTTACAGGCACTGATGTTTCACCTATCACAAAGATATCTTTCTTGGAGGCCTGTTCCAAGGATTTTTTCTTCATTTCCCTATTCTCATGTTGCAATTGTGCTTGACAAAATGGGCTTTCTTTAACTATTTTTGGAGCTCAATGATAATGCTATCTTTGTCATTAGGGAGGTATGTTTCTGTGAAGGCTTATGGATCTTCATTAGGTGATTGTGATGTGTGCATGACATGCATCCTTTTTGTTGCTGACCTAGTAACCGGTTTGCTAGGAACTTTGACCACTTTTGGGGAAAATTGGAGCTTTTCTTCCTTCTTTTTAGCTTGTTGACTTACTGCAGGTTCCTCAGTTTCCTTTTCCCTATTTTTGACAGAACTCTCAGAGAAATATGTGGTGGTCTTTGCTGCAGATGAAGGTGTATCTCTCATGCTCTATGGGCTACTAAAAGAATCGGCTTCTGTCTATGATGATGATACAAAAGCTTCCCAATCCTGATTTATCTTTCTAATCTCTTCTAACACCAACAACTTTATCAATGAAAAATGTTGCCCTTGATCTTTCCTTACTTGTACTCTATCAACCATCTTCCCTAGGCTTATGAAGAGGTAATAGGGTAAATTTAAAGGTTTCCTTCCAGTGAAGTGCATTAAGAGCCTGGTATGATATTGGTAAACCCTAGTGAATCTCTCTTCACATGTAAAAAACTTTTGAATTACCCTCAATAAGTTACTATGATTCTCTATTAGAAGTTCTCTGGGTATGGTGGCTCCAAAATCGGTGTCTCTACATTTAGGATTCAAAAATTCACAATAGCAGGATAAATCCAGTTGCATACCTTTGAACCATTGCTCTCCATGATTAGGGATCTCTATTGTAGCAACGATGGTGTCTTCAGAAACCCAAAACTGTATGTTTCCCACATTATATTCAATTCCATTAAAACTCAATGCAAACTCCTTAGCCACCTGCATGTTGTACCCTTGAAGATTTTCACAAAATCTGATGCATCCCACTTGTTCAAAATAAACCCTTATTGGTGGATCTGCATTCACTAGACTAAGGTATTAAGGCTCAAATATAACAATATATCCACCTTTTGTGTGGAGTTTCCATGATGTTGATGTGTGTTTCTTACCTGTGAGAAAGAAACAAGAGGATTGTGTGTAGCGTAAAATGCAACACTTGCAAATGCACAACGAATGAACAAAATTAGGGATATGCACTGAGTTTTAGGGCAAAAATTTAGGCCTTTAGATTCATAAGAAAGGTATTCCTTTAAAAAATCAACCAAAGTCTAAAACCAATGGCTAGAGGTTGTAATATAAATGTAAGTGATGATGTGCAACACTGTATGCAACGTCCCCTACAACCCATGCACAACAAGCTTGAATGGGAATTTTTGGATTTGCAAAGAATAAGAGTGGTATCTGGGGGTTTCTTTGCATGGAAGATGAAGAATTTGAATGATAAAGACAAATTAAACCACCACTTATACCCATCATACCCTTTTGTACTTTAATACTCAATTGCGCAGCATTAGGAAGTTGCGCAACAACTTGTGCAATGCTCCAATTTTCTTGATGATGCCACGTGCCTCCAACAGATTTGAGCTCATGAAATTTTCTGAACCATGACAAGACTGACTCTAAATAGTTATGATTGACCACATGACCTCTCATAATGATCCTTTGGTGACATGACAACCCATCTTCTTTGATATCAAGACCATATAACTCATGACTCAAACTTTATTTTATAACCCTATCTAAGAAACTTTATTAATCACAAATCCATTGACTCATGACATGAATTTCACCTAAGAGAAGAATGCCATAGTATTTATGAGACCAAATCATGAATTTAACCTATCATACATACATAAACAAGACTCTAACAACCTATTTATAGGACACTAACAACTATAATCACCACTTCCTAACATTGGGTTGTATAGGTAGTCCATCGTCGAAGCAGGTGAAGTAAAGAAGCAACTGCAATAATTGTTGGGGCGGGGAGTCATCAGACCCTATACATCACCATGTGGTTTTCCCATCATCATGGTGCCGAAGAAATACGGAAGTTGGAGAATGTGCATTCACTACCGTGCCCTGAATAAGATCCCCATCAAGAATAGATATTATTTACCAAGGATTGATGACTTGTTGGATCAACTGCAACAAGATAAATTGTTCACTAAGATGGAACTCAAATCAAGTTACCACCAAGTGAGGATCAAAGCACAAGACATGTGGAAAAAATCATTTAAAACAAGAAAAGGTTTGTATGAATGGTTAGTAATTCCTTTTATATTACGCAATACAATTGCAACATTTATGAGACTCATGAACATTGTACTATGCCCCTTCATTGACTCTTTTGTAATAGTATATCTGGATGACATACTAATATTTAGAAACAGTTGGAAAGAGCACCTCTCACATGTGACACAAGTATTAGAGACCTTGAAGAAGACTCGGTTAATTTCCAACTTGCAGAAATGTGAGTTTGGGAATACTTCCTTGATATATCTTGGACACATGATTGGAGGAGGAGAGATGAGGGTATATCCAAAGAAGATATAATCCATCACACAATGGACTATTCCCACCAATGTGACATAGGTCAGGAGTTTCATGATAATAACTCAGTATTTGAGAAAGTTCATTGTCAACTTCTCCACAGTAGCAACACCATTTCATTCCATAATTGCCAGAGGAAATAACTTTAATTGGGATTAGACACAATAAAGAGAATTTGAAGACTTGAAGAATAAAATCAACGATGCTTCAGTGTTAGCCATGAAAAATTTGCAGCGACTATTTGAGCTGGAGACTAATGCTCGTGGATATGCATTAGGAGCAATACTCATGCAAGGAGGAAGGCCTGTGTGCTACCATTCAATTTTTTTTCATGGAGTAGTGCTTGACTATCCCATGCATAATAAGGATCTCTTTGCAATTTTACAAGCGGTGAAGAAGTGGAAGCATTACCTCTTGGGGAAAGAGACTATCATACAAATACATCATCAGCCTCTTCAGTATCTACATAGTCAGAGCAAGATGCAACAAGTGAGACATTACAAGTGGTTAGGTTTATTACAACAATTTCATTTGTTGATTAAGTACAAGAAATTAGTCATGAATAAACTAGCATACATGCTCTCTCGACCACCACTGAAGAATATTGCACCAATTGGAATGATAATGTAATTTGAGCCTTTCTCTCATGAAATTTTGAGTGAGGATTATGAGGGAGATGAAGATTTCAGAGAAGTCTACAAGCAACTAAAGGAACAGATAGTTGTTGTCATGAAAGGAAATGAATACCACATCCAAGATAGGATACTGTACAAGTTGGGAAAATTATGCATACCCTGGGACAGAAGAGTGCATTTGATGAGAGAAGCACACACTTCTAGAGTTGTTGGGCATTTTGGTGTGACAAAGACAGTGGCAAATCTGCAGCGATATGTGTATTGGCCAAAGGTGCATGAGAAGGTAGTGAAGTTTGTTAGAGGTTGTGTTCTTTGCAGCACTAGTAATCCAAGAAACCAGAAACTTGGTTTGTACATGCCATTGTCAGTACCAAACATGACTTGAGAGAGCATCTCAATGGATTTTGTTGGAGGTTTACCCATGACACGTAGAGCCCATGACTAGTTGTTCGTTGTGGTGGACCATTTCAGCAAAATGTGTGTGCTCATTCCTTGTAAGAAGACAATCTCAGAATGAGAAGTAGTTGAACTATTATTCATCCATGTCTAGGTACATTTCGGGTTGCCAACCTCCATCATATATGATAAGGACAACAAGTTCTTGGGAAGATTTTGGACAACACTTTGGGAGGAAATGGACACCAAGTCGAAGTACTCCACTCCCTTTGATCCTTAGATGAATGAAAAAACTAAGGTCGTAAATAGGACGTTGGTGCAATTGTTGAGAGGATACAACAACAAACATCCAAAGACTTGGGACAAGCATACAATTTACATTCACCACTCTTACAATAGAGCACTTCATTCTTCCACCAATAAGTCCCCTTTTGAGATTTGTTATGGTTATTTACCTCCGTCACCATTTGACATCATTTATGGACAACAAGGGAAGAATACAAATTACAATGAGAAGAACATAAGGAAAACACATTTGTGGACAAGATCAGGCAGATACATCTAAGGGTTCAGGAGCATCTCGAGAAGAGTCAACAATTGTACAAAGCTAGGAATGATAAACACAGGGAGGATCATAAGTTATGTGCTAGAGACAAGGTGTGGGTCTACCTCATTAAGGAACGACTCCAACGAGCAATGAAAAAAATCAATCCCCTTAGATATGGACCATTTGAGATCTTTGAGAAAGTGAATGAGAATGCCTTCAGATTAAAACTTCCACCTTATATGAATATCAACTCAGTGGTAAATATGGAATATTTGAAATTTTTTGAACCCTCCATGCTGGATGAGGAGGAATAACTGTTATCATTGAAATTTCGTCCGCACAGGGCGACAAGAACTCCGCGTCATCAACACAAAAAAACAGTCATTCATGGCACAAGGATTAGTTCCATAGCACAGCAAAAGAGCCAAAACTATACAAAAATGGCTAAAAAATTAAAAAGCGCATTGCACCCACTGAGAACGTGCGCATGCGCGCAACATCATCGTATATCGGGCGCATAAGCGCGACTGTGGGGTGCAAAACCCGCGTGCCTGCCAAACGACGCATTTATGAAACTGGTCGGCCTCCCAACCACTATTGGATCAGCTCCCAAGTCGATTTGACATCAAATCCGAGCTCAATCTGCGTGG
>JASDQU010284927.1:0-14481 GCA_032191745.1 Picea mariana | reverse complement strand
TCTTCAGTGTATTCCTTGATTGTCATCAGCTTCTGTCTCAGGTTCTGCATTCGTCTGAATAGTGTGATCTGATAATCCCTTGGGATGAACTTCACCTTCATCTTCGCGATCATTCGATCCCAGCTTTTGATCTTATGCTTGCCTTTGCAGTGTCTGTCAGCTTATAGCTTGTCCCACCACAATGTTGCATGTCCTTTCAAGCATGTAACTACGTTCTTGACTTTCTTATCCTCTTCGATATCCTCATAGTCGAAGTAGGTTTCAAGAGCTTGGATCCCGTCCAATAGCTCTTCTGCATCTATACTCCCTTCATAGACTGGAATATCCATCTTCGCCTTCATCTCCATCCTTGCGATGGCTTTGATCAACCTCTCGGTCGATGCGTCCTCTGCTGTGACTTCTTCTTCATGTCTAGCTTCTTCTTCAACCTCAAAATCGCTAATATGCCCAGCACCAACTCCACGTCTTTGTGTTGTCTCCATCTCCTCAAGCCTTGCTCGGAGATCCCTCATTTGCCACTCCATTTTTGCATTTCCTGCTGGCCTACCTCTTCTTTGCACCTCCTTGTCTTCGGGATCTGGTGACTGTCTTTCTCTTCTGGGCGGCATGGCGAAATTCTGTCTCTCTCTGTCACAGAAAACAAAGAGTCTTCTCACTCTGATACCACTCTGACGCAACCCTGCACCCCTCGAAGCATGGTTGCCCTCCTCAGGACCTTTTTTCTTTTCAGCCCGAAGAACTCAACGGTTATTCTATTTCCCTATCGAGAATTCTGCCCCTACAGGTTCTTTCCACGCAACCCTCCTTCCTTGTTTAATCATAGGATTGGAACTTCGTGCCTTCGCATGTTCGAATTTGAATCTTGGACTCTCGAATCTCCGAGACCCGAGATGTTGGTCAATCGCTGACTTACCTTAGTCGAAACTTCACTCTATCACAACTTCGCAACCCGTGACACTATGCTTTCGGGGTCTCAACCTCCGAGATCCAATGTGCCGAGATGGCGACAACTCGGGATCTCGCCACCTCGTGACTTCACTCCTCGCGAGGTTGAATGCTTCCTTCCTCGGCCTCCGATGCCCGAGGCTCTGATATCTAAGATCTCGCAGCTTCTCTTCTCGCTCTGTCACGACTTTCATGGCCAAACCTTTTGCTCCTTTCCTCGCAATGACCCGATAGCCGATTTTGCGATGGACCCACACTCCTCATGATCCCAAATCAACGCTCCTGCTCCTCCGAGCTTCGAGCTTCTTTCACTCCTACGATGTAGCCTCCCTTCAACTCTGCAAGATCTAACGATCCACAGCAACTCGCGAATTCACCACGAAGACTGATGACCGTCTATCTCTTCTTACGAAATCCTCGAAACGATGAGCCTTTCCTTCCACAGAACTCGTCACCTGCACCCAAGCTTGTGGCGCTCGGTGTATCCTTAAAGGCACAACTTTCTTTCTTTGTTCTTCAACAACTCTGAAGGCCTATCCCTCCTGAGCTTTTCTCACAACTTTTGAGTTCCTTCTGGAAACTCCTTGCACACACTCCTTGCGACAAATCTTCGAACACAACTAAGTGTTGAAGTCCTCTCGACTCTGTGCACACCTGCAGTAGCAGTTTCTCAATGCCTTTGCTCAGAATCACAACTCTGAGACTTCTTCTAGCTTGCGTACACCTTCCACGACTCTGGTGCCAATTCTTCACTTCTGAGAACTTAGAACAAAAGTTACCTCTATCTGAACCCTTCTGTCAATGCACTCCTTACGGACGATTCGACTGCACTCCTTGCAGGAATTCTCTGGTTCAAGATAGAGAAACAATTGAAACTAACTCCCTGTTCTCATAGACTTTGATTCAACCATGAAATCACATACACAGCATATAAAATCAAATGTATGACAAGAAGCAAACATTCATGAGCATAACATCATAAATACACAGAGAACAACACAACCATGGAATTGAATCAAAGATTTCTTCTATTAATTCAATATCTGTATATGGAAGTTCTTCATACACTTCTCTGCATGCTCTTCTCTTCTACTTCTCCAGAATAATAATACAATGTACAAAGGAGGGTGTCTATATCTCGTTTCCCTCTCGAGCTCTAAAGCTATCAAATCTAGAAATAAATTCCTACCTACTTTACATCAAATCTATTAAATGACTCATCTACCTAAGGACGTGAGCTATCCGCTCAAGGTCCATTACAATATACAAGTGCACTTCATCAAATCAGCACATTAATGTTTGCACAACAATATCAAAGTTCTTTCAAAAAGAAGTTTGCGCTGGCTTGTCCAATTGTCTCTTTCTTTTCGCGCTGGCTCGCTTGACGTGGGCGATGCTCTTGCATCACATAGAAGGAAATATCCTTCCTCTACATGTCCTCCTCTGGATCAATGACCACAATGAATCCTGCAGTTCAGGACTTCGACAATCCTTGTTTCAAGAAATCTTCCACTCCTTTCCCCCCAGAGTACTAGTTCTTCGGATCTCCGGATCTTCTGCCACATGTCCTCCTATGATCAATGGTTTAGATCAACTCTAGACTTTGGGACTTTGGAGATATCAGAATTTTCTTTCCTCTATTCTCTCGGACTTCTGGCCGACCAAATTTTACGATCTACTGACATATGTCCTTTGGTATTGGACGACTGCGATTAGCTATGGGCTTCAAGACTTCGGGGATCCTAGTCACTCCGCGCTTTATTCTCCAAATATCCTGAATATAGGAAGTATGAAGGAATTAAAAGGTTAATCCTTGCGTAACTTCTCCAGATTTAACGACTGTGAGATCTTCTGCAATTTCCCAAATGGATCTCATCCATTCATCCCTTAAAAAAAAAAAGCTTCCCCTCCTTAAGGATCTCTACACTATCCTTTTTGAGTTTTGATATTTGAAGTATTTCATACCTTTGGCACACTCCTTGCATCCTTTGACTTCTGAAATATTATGGGACTTAGATATTTTTACAAAAATCTCCCTACACACTCCTTGAGATCATCCTCTCTGATATTTCTTCAAGATTTCGACTAAGTTTTGGCCCGACACACACCTTGCAAGGGTCTTCTTCGAATTATTTTCTCCACTATGTGACTGTGCACTCCCTTCACTTCCTCGACAAATTTTCATGCTACCTCTTCTAATATTTTGATTCAATCTTGACTAGGCATTTTCGCTCCTTGTGAGAACTATGCACTCCTTGCACCAAAACTCTCAGAAGAGAAACAATTGAAACCTATAGCAACATTAATAATTCACACATCCAACTATGAAAAGCATTCTTCAGGAACACAAAACACATAAAACAGAAGGAAACATCACATTTACTCAATTAAATCAGATGAATACAACAATATGCATTTGGAATCAAACCTTTGTTCTTGTATTCCTTCAGTAAAGTATGTACATGGACTCATACAACTCTCTCCAGCTCTCTACAATAACTAGCAGAAATAACAATAACATTCAACATCCTCATTTGGCCATCGGTTACATATATTTATACATGGAGAGGCTTCTTGAGCCTTCCTGCCGACTATCTTAGTGATATTATATTGTAGTTAATGCATTCATATACTAAGGACTATTACATTGAATGGAAATTACTCTCAAATACAAGTCGATGCTCAACATATGTACAATCGTATCTTTCATTAAAGAAAAATAAAATCTCCTAGATTGCTTAGAATAATTCTATCGTCATAATATTAAACAACCTTAATTACAAAGTGTTCAAAAAATCAAATGATGTTCTCTCCTAGTAATTCAAAAACAATTTAAAATTTGCGCACTGGGAGTTGAGTTGTCCTCCACTAAGCATATTTAATTGTTGATGGTGACTCTCCTTCGTCATAATCCTCTGGAAAAAAATATTCATGGGCTCCTATCCGTGAGCTCCTCTATTTTTTTCCCATTCTTGTGAATATCAAGTTTAGTTACCCAACTAGCATCCTCTGTTGGGTGATCATTCCACTTCTCCAGGTACTCAAAATAATTTTTCCTTCTTGTCTTCTTACTAATCCTCTGATCTATAATTTTCTCCATCTATACTTTTTCTGTTGTGGGCATCTTCTTTTCCCACTAGATCTCCTTTTGATCATTTATCCCCTATGTATCATCCATCCTATAAGGGTACATGTCTACAACATTGAATATGGGTGATATTCCCACATCTTCTAGCAACTTAATCTCATAAGCATTTGCAGCAAAATTTCTGAGCATTTTACATGGTCCTATTTTCTTCATATTTAATTTGTTATATGTTCCCGTTGGGAACCTTTCTTTCCTCAGTTGTTCTAAGACTTGATCCCCAACTTCGAAATAAACCTCTCTCCTTTACTTATCAATTCGACTCTTATACTTTTGACTGCTATCTTGTAGTTTTCCCTTTATCTGATCATGAATCTTCTGCATCTCTACAACAAAGTCTTATGCTCCCGCACTTCAGAATTCATCATGTCTCAAATTTCTCAACTCTAAAATTCCTCTCTGATGCATCCCATACACTATTTGAATTAGAATTTTCCCAATGGTTCATTTCAGAGAATCATTATAACTAAATGATTCCTGGGTCATAATTTGATCCCATTGACTGTGATGTTCAGTGACTAAAATTCTAAACAAATTCCCTAAACTCTGATTCACCAGCTAAGGTTTTTCATCTGTGTGAGGGTGATATGATGAACTGAAGGAAATATTTTTCCCCAACCTTTTCCATAGATTTCTCCAAAAGTGTCCCATGAATTTGGTATCTCTATCGAAGACTATACTTCTGGGCAAGCCATGCTCTGCAAAGAAGGTTCTACTTGGTTGAGGATGCAAAACTGTTGAGGGAAACAGTTTATAATGCAAAGTGAGAACCGACTATAGGCTCAATACTGCAAGCAATCACATGAGATGAAATCACAACTTAACACCAAAAAATGTCCTTTTTTATGTCTTTTAGTCTACTTGGTGTGAAAAAGGGATCAACATGTGCCAAGTAGATGTCTCTTCAAAACCAATTTACGAGTGTGAAAATGACAAGTTCACTCGACAATATTTTCACTTTTTGATAACGAGTTGGAAAAGAGATTAACTAAGACTCATGATCTTTCAAATCCAATTTAACAAGTGTGAAAAAGACAAGTTCACTCGGTGATCTTTTCACATTTTGATAACGAGTCAGAAAGAGATTAACTAAGACTCATGATCTTTCATATCCAATTTAACGAGTGTGAAAGGGACAAATCACTTGACAATCTTTGCGCTTTTTAGACGAGTCAAAAAAGAGCTTAACTAAGACTCGTGGATGATATTCTAAGTAGCATATAATGGGAGAGGCCAAGGCTCCCGTGCAGAACTTCTGTGAAAGGTCAACAACTTACGAATATCTGACACAAGCTTGGGAAAGCCCGAAGATTTTCCAGTTGAGCAAGATAAAATACTTACAGAGGTTACCTTGTCTAGAATATATTGAAGAATTCCCCTTATCTGGAAGGGTGTAGAAGAAGAAAGTCGACGCTCTACAAGATCATTCCAATCAAAGGAAACCACCCTAGGACTTGGAGGGAGCATACTCCAAGAGAGTGGAATGATCCCTAGTGAAGAAGTTACATAACTAGAAATGCTTAGGACATGGTCAAAGGACGCATCACCCTCCGAAAGAAGAGTGGGATTGACCTAAGATTGAATTGGCAATGTCACTTCCTTAGGCTTGTCACTCTCCAGGATAAGAGTGGGATCGACTGAAGATTGCATCAACACAACCACTTCTCCAAGCGTTGGTTGAATAGGATGCAAGACAACAAGGTCAAGAGAGGCATCACTCCCAAAAATAGGAGTGGTGTCGATCGAATATTGCATCGGCATGACCGCTGGTTGAACATGATGCGAGACAACAAGGTCAAGGGATGCATCAACCCCCAAAGTGAGAGGGGTGTCAACCAAAGATTGCATCGGCATGAATATTGTATCAACCAAAGAAGTTTTGGAATGCAAAGACGACTCAGAACCCAAAGGGCCCCTAGGAAAGGACCAGTCTTCTTGTACCATAACAGTAGCAGGGCATAAACAAGTAAGGTGATATCCTTTTCAAAGACTACAAAGGAACTTGGGCTTACATATTACATGTCTAGGCTTCGCAGTCATATGAATTCCCCCATCATGACTTGGAGTGGTTGGTGACATGCTCCCAGCATGACTTTCATAGGTTAGTAGAAAATCTCCAGCATGACTAGCATAGGTTGGTGATGAATCCCCAACATGACAGGCAGAGGTTGGTTATGAATCTACAACATGACTGACAGAGGTTGGTTATGTATGTGTAGTGTGACTAGCAAAGACTAGACTCGTGCCCCCGGCATGACTTGTAGCGGCTGGTTTTTGATCTTCAACATGACTAGCAGAGGTTGTCGACCCATATCCAACATGACTAACAGAGGTTGGTGATATAATCCCAGTATGCGACTGACCCTCACAATATGAAATCGAGGAAGGTAGTGTCCACAGATCAATAAAATATGAAGTCTGGAAAGGAATGGACCTCCCTGTTGAAATGGGCCTAGTAGACATGGCATAAACATGATGGAGCGGTGTTGAGAAGTCGAAAGTACCCATAAGGGAAGAATACATTCTGACACTGATATTCTCAGTGGTCAGCTGAGAATTTTTTATTATAGGGATCGACGGTCCAAGAGATGCATTAGGACTAGAGTACACAAAGGTTAATTGATCGATCGTCATGATCTTTCCTTCACGAGGAAAACAAAGAGTATGAAAGACAAACGACATGACGACGATCATGGCATAAGACCAATTGCGACCTAGTAGAAGGTTATAGTCAAGAGGTGCATCAACTACCTCTACTTCCACCTCTACTGTCTTCCCACCTAACTAGACCAGAAAGGCACAGAGAATACTGTGAGGGAGGAAGGAATGACGATCAAAAGCATTCAACATTTTTGATGACCCTTAAAGAGTCGGAGAACCAAGAGATTTCCAAAAATCTAGGGACATCACACAAGTAGCAATGCCTTCATCAACAACTCCACGTTTAATCGTATACTTTGAGTACTCCACATGGATTTGGAAAGCCACATGGTAAGGCAAGAGAGGCTTAACATCTATTATGTCAAACATGATAATGTTTGAGCCACTAGGTTCTAGAGCTCCTAGAGCAAAGAGTAAGGCATTCCTCTATGAAGGACACGTCTGGAGTACCTCCAAAGCCGACATCGCACAAGGGGTTTGGTTGAGGTCCTCAACAATAGATTAATTATGTGCGGCTCTAGCATTTGGATTATGGGTAGAGTGCTTAAGTACTCCTTTTGAAATACAAGGCGGTGGGTCTCGTTTCTCAATCTGTAAAGTCATCTCTAGAGTAGGAGGAGGAGATTCTAGACCACGAATAGTTGGTTTAGAACTATAGTCTCAAGATCAAGTGGCTACATCTATTTTTGCATCGACCATATTGATACATAAACGGTCCCCATCTTGCGAATGATGGTTTTGACCTCCACAAGCCACATTTTTAGTGTTTGTGGAGCTTGAGGCTAATTGTTGATTATGTGGGAATGGATTCGTCAGCACGACAGGCGATTGAGATAACAACCTCACAATTTCTGCAAGTTTGGGGCATAAATGGGTAAGATGATCATCTGTGCAAATCTTACAGGGAAACTTCACCTGATGTTTTTCTCGTTTTCCCTCTCCAACATTACCACCCATATTCTCATTATTATTATTGTCCTTGGTTTTATTACCATTTTTCCCACCCTTACGATTATTGCGTTCTTTCCTCTTATTCCCTCTTGGTTGCTGGTCACCATTCGGGTTGGTCGATGATTGCACAGAGTGTACATCTGCTGACTGAGTGGGATTGGAAAACACAGACGAGCCTAGTCCTCCTGCAGATTGGCTTAAAGGCAACTCTTTCAACTGGTTTGTCACTGAGTCTACAGACTTTACATTGGCAGAACCTATAATACCATCGGTATGAGGTCCAACATTTTTCCTAGGGTCGTAAGTAGACTGCGGTGCATCAGGAAGGAGGTGGTATAACATCCCACACTAAGCATATATCACATGTAACTGTTGGGACCTAAAGATAGCTTCTTCCTTAGTGGTAATCTCGGAAGTACCAACGTCCTTCGATATGGGAGGGTGAAAATACTTAAGAAACCATTATAAAATAAAGATTGGCAATACA
The DNA here is from genome assembly GCA_032191745.1 of Picea mariana. Taxonomy (NCBI): domain Eukaryota; kingdom Viridiplantae; phylum Streptophyta; class Pinopsida; order Pinales; family Pinaceae; genus Picea; species Picea mariana. The sequence continues at coordinate 6,292 of JASDQU010284927.1, read as the reverse complement.
AGGGTCTTAATAAACCTCTTCCATCTATGCCACTCTTGGATATGGTCTGATATATGATTGGAGTTATCCTAGCATAAAGTAGACAACAATTCTAGGCCAGCATCATAACAAATGGAAAACTAGAAGTGGTTAATAAATACCATCACCAACTCACTAAAAGTCGCATATGCCCCCCTAGGTAGCTCAATATACCATTTCGTAGCAACTTCGATAAGGGTGTGTTGAAATAATCCCAAACGAATAGAATTGTCATTAAGGGAGTTTAATGAGCACCAAAGGTGAAAGGTAGTGATGTAATCACCAGGATCCTCTCCATTCTTACCCTCAAACTTTTGGATGTCCAAAGGAAGTTTTCTGGGGACTAGTGGCCATGTAGGATCGTGAATCATGGGGTCATTCATTAACTTAGACAAATCTGGCCGATTAAGCATGTCCAGAAAAGGGAGACGGGGTTGTGACATCTGGCCCCAACCTCCCCAAAAAGATTGTGCTTGTGGATTCAGAGGCCATCCAGGGTTTTGGTAAACACCATGGCCCTGTTCGACATTATAAGGCCCTCCTCGGGGATGATTCATATAAGGTTTATTAGGAATCATTCCAGCTGGAATGTTTTGTTGAGGGTTATAGAAATTGCCCCTAGTCAGATTAGATCTGGGTTGGGGGTTTCCCAAAGTGTGAAACTGACCTCCCCTAGGTTGGAAACTGGAGGATAGAGGCATATTCATCATGCCAAAAGTATTGGTCAAAATCTGTGTCGAGGAGGTAGGATTGTAGGATGAAACTTGAGTCAAAGCTTGTCTGCCAAGTTGACTATTCCACCCAAAAGTAGGAGGATTCCACCCACGGTTAAAAGCAGAGATACCTCCCATATTAGGAGTCATTTGATGGATTTGAGATCCACCAAATGAAAAAGGACTGTAAGGAGGTGTACTGACCTCAAGCCCAATGCTAGCATTAGGGCCAGCAGTTGAGATGGAGTTCGAAAAACTATGAGGTGAAGCTATAACATAGTTACCAACTTAATGAGAACTCTCCAGAGTTCTCATTTTTTGGTGGGTCCAATTTTACCTCGTTTTTAAAAATGGTGCTACCGGTAGCACCCCTTCTCTATTTTTAGGTGATTTTCGATATTTAAAATTTTTTGATCCACAATGTTTCCACATTATTTTTTTAAATGCTTGTTTTTCATCTATTTTCATATATATATATATATATATATATTGTTTTTATTCAACTCCTTTTTTAGTCCTTTTTTCATGCTTCTTTTAATCTTAAAAATGTTTTTTACCATTTTCTTTTTTGAAGTTACAATTTTTCATAGAATTTTGTCTCCTTAATTAATTTATTGTTCCATACTTTTTAAATATATTGAAAAACATCATTTTTAACACATTGTTTACCTTTACTTCAATAAATCGAAAAAAAAAAATGTAGTTAAATAACACTATTTTTGAATATTTATAAAATAGCCATATATCAGAAAAAGCCTATACACTTTGGTACATATTCCTTAAAATCACATGTCAAATAAAACATTTTTATGGACATAATTGAACCAAAAAAGTCTAAATTTTATAAAAAAATTATCATTTTCTTTGATATTTTTATACATTTGAAGTAAAAAAAGGACAACATTTAATAAAAATTTGCAATGTATAGTGATTCACATACAAATAAAATGAAAAAGGAAACAATAAAAAGATTCATCACTAAAGAAAAAGAGATACATCTTTATATTTATTTTCAAATATGAAATTCAAATCATTATAGTTATAACTTATCAAAAAATTGCAAAATTGAGCATTGTCTTCAAAGCCATATTTAAACTAATCATATATTCCAAATTCATCATGCTAAACAGACACATCATCATCTTCTTCGATGCCATTTTGTGCTTCCATTGTGTCATTTTGATCTTCCATTGGTTCTTTGATATCTACAAGTTCTCCAAAGTGGTCCTTTCCAATAATTCCTCCTAATGGTACTTGAGGTTCATTTGAAACATTTTCCACCTTTGATTCACTAACATCTCCTTTCCTCAAGCCAACTTCTTGCATTTCATCTAGAAGAGTTGAATAGCATTAATTCTTTGTTGAATAAAATTGCATTGTATTGGGTCACTTTCAATGGCTATGGAATTCCTTCCTTTCTGTAGGCATCACGCTAATGTTGTACCTAATCACCAAATACAAAAAAAATAATGAAGTTATATACTATAAAAAGATAAATTACAAATAATCTAAGATTGAAGTATGATTTCATAAATATTAGATCATAATTCTTACCTGAACTTGAGAACAAATCCAAAACCCAATCTCCTTTATTTGAAAATTTATCTATAAGATAATTAATTAATGCCTGTGGTTTTTGATAAATGTTAACCATCTCTCCTTTCAACTCATTTTCCTCATATGTTAGCTTTCTAACCATAACATTGTATACCAATATACTACTAGGAGTCTCTCCATCATTTGCATTGACAAGAATAGAATTATAAGAATCATCTTTTGTCCAGGTTGCAAGATGTATACTCTCAAAATCATGTTTAAATGATTCTTTCTTGGAGCTCTGAATATTTGGCTTCTGCCTGTAACATAAATAAGTGAAATTTCAATTAAGTTGTGAATTAATAAAATTGTTTTATAATATTTATTGCTAAACATACACTTTCAATATCTTACCAAATAAACTGTCTCCTTGTCTTTTCTTTCCCCTTGAAACTTGATTGTACTAATCCTTGTTGTGTGTCTGAATTAAATACTAGAAATCTCCAAAGCGGTGATGTTGTAACTTCTATAAATCCAATAACCACTTTACTGAAAGATTGGTAATTATAATGCTCAGTATCATATTCAATGTTTGGGATATTATAACCATGAGGGATATCCAAAATAACTAGGGAGTATTCTTTTTCAGGAACAATACTTGCAAGTTTTTCACAATCACCTAATATCACTTTATATTGAACAATGTCGAGCCCATTTCAAATGTAGTGATCAAGGGTGTCATCAAGTTGAAAATTTTGAACACGTCTCCTTGTTTCTCCTTCAACCTTAGCTTTTTGAATTTTTTTTTTGAAAGTTTCAGGTACTCCATCTGCATTCTTCTTTGGCGTCTTTAATGAAACAAACAGTTATATATCTATAACTATTAAAATATAATTAAATGAACTTACAAACGAATAATAGGAATCTAATAAATCAACACACCTTTTTGAATGAAAAAAAAATTGTTTCAATNAATGAAAAAAAAAATTGTTTCAATACTGTTGAAGAGCTTGAATCTAGATAGTTGAGTTTAACATCATCCTATCTTTCTTAATTCAACATCTTGACCATTTCCTCTTGTATTTTCATATACACCTTGTGACTAAATAAAACAAAAATAATGTTAAACTGATATTAAAATGAAAAAATTGATTATCTTGTCCTAACATAAATAAAAATAAGTCAACAGACTTACTTTTTAAATTCATCACACATTTCTTCCATTGACAATTCTCCCGACCTAACACATGATAATATACTTATGATAAGTTTATCATCCTTCACTCCTTTTATTGATATCGAAGATGTTATAGTCATATCATCGGGAATATTTTGTATGTCGGGACTTGTCTTACTTGTGCCACATATCAATGGTTTATCCTTCTTAACTCTCTGATTCTTTATACCAACATTTTCCCATAGGGTGAAGATCTCATCTATCAAATCTAATACCTATCCAATTCTAAATCCCAATTGAAAATAGTTATTCATAGATCTAAATATATAACTTCCTTTGTGATATTTTTCTTTTGTATTTTCATCATCAAGTGGGGATCCTATTTCCATGCAACATTGCTTCCGAAACTTAACATCAACATTTGATCTCTCCCTATGGCATATTTCAGAAAATTCATTATGGATAAATCTCACCCTTTGAATGAAGTTCATAGACATTTTGTACTCATTGTTTGTGTTATGATCCCATGCCAGTAACTTTGCTTCTGAATCTGTTAAGCCGACATAAATTATGCATTTGATTGTCTCAAAAAGAGGATTATTGGGATATTCTTGCATCAATTCTCTTCTAGCCTCTGCAGAATGATTTCCTCCAATCACATAATATTTGTAGTCAAAACAGTTTGGTCTATCAAATTCTTCCCTCGTAGGAGCTCCCATCGGGTCAACAAGAACTAGGTAGTCAACCACATGTGCATATGGATTGTATCTAATCAATGCTTTCAAATTGTGAATATGCAAGTGATGTGGTTTTCTAATTTGATATTTTTCCTCCCCTTGTGTGGGTTTATAAAGTTGTTTCACATTCAAATGAAATGTGTGGCCATCATCAACTAAGTTTGTCGTCCTCAGTCTATTTCAAATGGAATTTTGTGTTGTTTTCATAATACCATCCTCTAGATCAACACCTGATGTTATTATTTCTCTTCTACCTTTAGAACTTTCACTATAATAATCCGAGCTAACAATGGCTTCTTGAACATTATCAACATTTTTTTTCTTCCTCTTATGATTTAAATGTGTTTCATCTAAATCAATGATTTCTTCATAAACAATAGGAATAGACTCATCATCAACCATCAGTCTTTTGCATTTATCTTGTTTGATTTTTTTCCGAGAAGGAGTGATAGTTACCTCATTAGGATCAATCTCAACAAAACCTTCACTTGGATTTTCCTCATTTCCAAATGTAACCCTTTTAGGATTTCTAGAATGAGGATTTTACTTTCTTCTTACATTTTCTTCTTTGTCTACTCTTGTAGGTTCAACCTCCATTGCTTTTTGTTTCTTTTTTCTTTCCTTCTTGTGTCTTTTCAATATGAAAAGTGTTGATGACTTCCAGGATATCATTCTTTGTAGAGTAAATCCCCACTAACATATGTGAAATTCGTCGAGAAAAATTCTATAAAAATAAAATATAACATTTTCATGTTAAATAAAATTAAAACATTAGCATGATACTAAAAATAATAAACAACACAAAAATAGAAATAAAAAACTTACATTTCCTTTCTCAATGTCATCAATGATGGATGCACATAATTTTGAAAAACATTCATTCTTGTTATAATTGATCAATTTGAAACAATATATAAACTTGATATAAGTTCTCCCTTGTTTGACAAGTGCATAAATAATATCTGTGGCTGGCATCAAACATATATCTCGTAACAAGCCAAGTGTCTGATAATTTCCATGCACATGTTCTGATTCGGCACAATACAAATATGTATGATCTCCATTGTTTCCTTTCTTGTCTTTAAGAAACCAAGAATATTCTTGTTTGTTTTCACCTTCCGCAGATTTCCATTCTCTAACATTCTTCATTTCCCTTGATAGCTCAGGTGTTAAGCTATCATTTTGTTTCCTAACATTCAGGGAGGTTCGAGTTGCAATTTTTGATGCCATTATTGCAGGCCGTGATCCATATATATTGAGAGATAATCTCTTTCCTGACATTTTCCTATATTAAGATAAAAAAATTAATTAGGCCTTTCACATTATAATCAACTAAAAAACATAACATTTATTATAAAAACTAATTGTTATATATATATATGTAAAAAAACTAAAAAACTAAAACATTGATTAGATATATATGTAATGTAACATATAACAATATTGTTATATGTTATATAACATATAACAATGTTGTTATATGTTATATAACATATACGTATCGTATATGTTATAGAACATATAACATTGTTATATGCTATATAACATATAACATATGTTATATGCTATATAACATATAACCTAGGTTATATATTGTAACATATAACCTAAAAACCCAACAAAAACTAGACAAAAACTACAAAAAAAGTTAAAAAATTATATCTAAATTTAACATTTTTTGCCTTTTTTTTTTCAAAATATCTTAAAGTTTTTTTTTAGAAAAGTAGAAAACATCTATGTTTTTTAGAAAAAAGTAGAAAACATGTAAGAATTTAACAAATAACTAACCTATGAAATGTTGAATTCTCCTCTTTGCTTGCTAGATTCTCCTCGGATGTCTTCTCGATGTTTTAGCTTGCTCCAAATACTAAAACAGATACTGCACAATATATAAAACAATAAAAGAAGACTGTGTATATATAACACAAATGATATAAATTACTATTAGTATAAGCAATGCGGGATAAAAAACAATTAGGTATATTGTCTACATATATACCTAAAATTACATCGATCATCAATATGTTTAATCAATGTGGGATAAATAGATAAACATGATAAATATTTTATTTAACATGTAAATAACAAAATAAAAGAGTAAAAATTGTTTT
>JASDQU010284926.1:14521-28167 GCA_032191745.1 Picea mariana | reverse complement strand
TGATTCGAAGATCTTCATTGAGGGATGAATTTCATTTGCAGTTTTGGGTGAGAGGTCGAGTGACTCTTAGAGGTGAGTTTGCTTGCTGGGACGAGTTCCCTCATTCCTGGGCGTAATTTGTTGCTACCGATTTCCCATCAAGGCCGAGTCCTCCATCCTCCAAATCGTGGCTTTGTTGCTGGGCGTGATTGTCAGTTGTTGCTGGTCAGTATTTGTGGAGTTGCGTGTTCAGTTGGTTGGGCCGTGTTTCTCCTTCCTAGAGGCCGCGTCTTCTTCTTGTGCTGCGTGGGAGGTAAATGCGAGGTGGCTGCTGGTCGACTCCCCATTTGTTGGCTGCACCGTGCAGAAGGAGAGGTATACCACTGAGTTGGAGGCGGCCATTTCATCCAAATCAAACAGCAGAACATTGATCACATGAATCGCCCTCCTTATCAGCTCGAGTGGGCAGTTTTGGGCATTTTCATATGGCTGTGTGAGATGTGAGGAGTCCAACTTCCTACAGCAGACATCCTCATCATTGTTGGGAGGTATTCCTACCTCATTTTGATTGCCAATTGGTTCAGCAATATTTTTCAATAAAGAACAGCCAGTATTTAGTAAATTGCTCCTTCAAATGTGATCGTTTTTTCATCATAATTTTATGGGTTTTGCTTAACAATGAAACAACACCTTATGCATTTCACTGGGGAGGTATAAGGGACTAAAAGACCACCAAACCGGCAAGCAAAACGCAGAAACACACTACTGTCCATTAAAATTTCATCTTCAGCAGTCAAACTCCCAAGTATGCAAAGTGTTTGACGAAAGTCCAACACCAAAACTAGAAGGGTTTTTCCAATTTTTGCAACTTAGAATATTTCACCAGTTTTGTATAAATAAACATAAAGTGCATTCATTTTTACATCACAACTCCTCACACAAGAGGAGAGGTCTGAAATTTGTGCCCTAAAAGGGCTATTGGTTGAAATTGTGAGGCACACTCTTGCATAAGGCTAATTTTTTGCAAGTTGGATCAATCTTGGAAGCTTTTATGGTGATCTTGCATGGGATTTCATGATTATTCTTGGTGCAAGTAGGTAAAATCTATATTTTTGTCATCTATTGAATGGTTTATGTATGGTTTTATTTGCTCATACAAGATTATGAAATTGCATGATATGCTTAATGCTTGAAGTAAGGAACTTAAATTGCTACTTTCTTACTTTCTATTTGCCAAGTTTTTCATTGAATTGATCTAATAACTAGTAAAACCCTAGAGCCCTAGTTTCCTAGCACTCTAAGGTTCTGACCTAGTTATCTTTGCCTAAGTTCTTATCCCATAAAAAGCCTAAGGAGAGCAAGGTGCTAGGGCCGATAATTGCCTACACCCTAGTATCTTGTTTTCTTGAGGAAAATGCATAAGGGGACTTAAGTTACTACTCCTATGCATTCCTCTTGGACTTTTGTGCACTATCAAAATTGATTTGCAGCCTTAGAAGAGGCCGTCCACTTGACTCCATAAGCCCTAGAAGGCACTAGTTCTAGCCTCCCTCTTATTGATTGATCAAACAAACACTCAAACCTTTCTCCTTGAAGCTTTTGCTAACTTTTACTAACCTTAAACTAGACTAATTCTTTAGTTAACTTGTTGTTGTTGCAAATCTTTGCTACAGCCATACTAATTCATGCTAATTTGCCGCATTCACCTACATAACTTGCACTTAGCTCATTCAAAAATTGCTTGTGACAATTGCCAATTAATCTACTAGATAAATGCTAAGTTTTCATGGTGTTATCTTGCAATTTTGAGCACTAGAATTTTATGTTGTTACAAAAGATTGCTACAGCCATCTAACTGCAGCAAATTATCTACAAAAGTGACATTTAATGCTAGCTAGACATTGTCAAATCTGCTTGTGACAACTTCTTATCATTCTACCAGGTTAAAGTTATATTTTCTTGTCTTTTTCAAGCAATTGCAAGGCACTTTCTTTGTGGTTGTTACAAAATACTTATCGTTGTTGTAAATTATTACATTGCTTCAATTTTATATCAGCTAGCCTATTTTGCGAAGGTTCTTGGTCTTATGAAGCACTAACATCATTTGGTACTAGGAAATTGCCATATTTTTCCTTTGTTGTCTTGTTCTGGGCAGGCACACTTTATTTTCACTTTGCTTCATCTCTTAAAGACCTAGAGAACCTTTGACTTGAGTGACCAATGAGAGGGGGATTTTTCTTGCATCTTTGCCTTATTTATCAGCCCTTTAGGTCACTGGGGGTGTCTCCCTTGGGGTAGTTTTAATATACTCCTAAACAAAAAGGGGTTTCCTATTAAGGTGACAGTGATAGGTCACCCCCTGTTACGCCAATCTTGCATTCACTTGCCTTGGGCTTTGGGCAAGTACAGATTGTGAGATAACAAGCCTCCAAAGGCCATGAATGATGCCCACACGTGCCAATTAGCTCACAACTGACCTCAAGGGGCAAACCCTGACTATAGATGACATCTAGGGTCACAAAAGTGGCGTCATGGGCTCCCAAAGGTCAACATCGAGGTGGAAAAGTAAGATCCCCCTGGGTCTAGGTCTGTTGGGGTGTCTCCAGTGCAACGCCCTTCTTTCTTCATGGTGCAAGTCTCTGATGTCTCTCTGCCCCTGGTTGGGGTCACAACATCCATCTGTGGGATTTCAGCCCCATGGAGGTCCGAGCTAATCATTCCCCCATATGTACTTGTCCACCGGGCAAAGTCCTGTAGCAACAAGAAGTACGCACTCCAGGGGTTCATAAGTCACAGGGATCGTAGCAATGTCAATCACATCTAATAATCAAATTACCCAAACATGTGCATCAAACCCCCCTTTACCCAGACAAATGCTCAAAGACGTTATGCAGTTTAACAAGTCAGGTTTGGAGAAGGTCTTAGGGTGTCCTATTGCGCTAGTCCTCCTTAAGTTTGGGGTGTTTCCCAAGTGAGAACCAATCTAGGTCATGTAAGTGTCTGAGGTGGCGTGGGGTAAGTATTTGGGCATGGGGTGCAGTGATAACAGGGAAATGTAGATCTTACCTGTAGGTGCCTTTATAGAAGGTGAGTGCACCTTGTCATAGATGTCATTTTTTCCTACCCCATTCAATGCCTTTTATTCTTAGTTTTATTGTTTTTTATTTTTTTCTTTTATGCTTCAAGGAAAGAGCTGAGGGACACTGTCCTGGCTTGGTGACCAGAGGTGACAGCGTTACCCACAAGCATTTCACGGAGATGAGAAGGTTAGCTCATGATGAGACCCCCTTTCTCTTGGCTATGCCACCTGTTAGCACTGAGAGTTGCCCTCAGACTCCTAGAGGATAAGCCCAGTACCAATCAAAATGTAAATGGATTAAAAAGGCTTGAGTAGGTGGATTAGCAAGACTTTAAAGAAAGGAAAAGACGACAAATATCACTGCAGATCAGTGATGGACCATTGGGCTATGGAGTCATAAACAATCTGCTCAATGAAGGCATTTAAGCTCCCTATCAGACAAAATATTTGTATAATGATGAAGGGAAGAATAAGAGGATAACATAAAAACGAATATTCTCTAAGCAGAGATCCTCCCCATAAAGAAAATTTAGATGTGTTTGAACAGTAAACAGTGATAAATAGGCAAGCTTACAACAGATCCTCTACTGCATCAAGAATCTATCGATCAAAGGCAAATTTTAATCCTTAAAATCAGCAATACATTCAAACAAGATGAAGAATAGAACTTAGATGTGTCTGAACAGTAAACAATGATAAATAGGCAAGCTTACAGCAGATCCTCTACCGCATCAGGAACCTATCGATCAAAGGCAAATTTTAATCCTTAAAATCAGCAATTACATTCAGACAACATGAAGAATAGAACAGAGAACATAGAAGACAAATTTGATGAAACAGCTCATATGCGTCTTCAATAACAATACAATTTACAGCTACATGCCCCTCCGGCTTACAAACTGAAATATACAGTCATAACATTTCTCAAAACCTCCTTCGGTCTGGGTCGAACCCCCCCCCATCCTTTACATATCATTCATCTTATGTATTTATAGTCAAAACAGTAGACATGTCTTGTTGCTTGGGCACATCTTTTCCAGTGTCGTATGTCTTCTCTTGTCTGTCATGTTCCTTCTGTCAGAAGGAAACTCTGATCAGTATGGGCGTGCAGGAGAAACTGCCCTTTGTGGTACTTCGAGCTGACAGTTTTCTGTCTCCTCGGCCAGAACCCCCATGTTTCCATTTAAGGGGGTAGTCAATTGTTCAACCACCAATCCTTCTTTCATTTACTGATTTCTCCTTGGGATCAGGATGAGGCTTAACGCCTAGTTTGTTGCCACACGCTGCTCTCGGATTGGTTCCTATATAAGCACATGATTGCGGAAGTTTCCAAGGGCGGTTTGGGTCCACACCGCTTCGACCCCCGCAATTCACCACCAACTGCCACGTACCTCTTTCGTTATACCATGGTTTCGATTGCGGGACTGCTCTAGAATTTTAACATCCGAGCATGTTACGTCCGAGCATGTTCCGTCCCCGCAATGAAGTGTCGCCGTCGATTTGTTGCAATCTGCGATCTGGGAACGCCCTGCTATTTTAGCGCCCCCGCTAAAATTTATCTGTCTGCCAACTCCAAAATCCTTTTAATCATGTTTAGAGATGGAGCCAATTTTGGCACTTGGAAGCTTTGAAGGCCGAGCAAGAATATCTCCTGGGGGATGATCTCCCGAATTTGACGTTGTGGCCTGACGTCATTGTGTTATCACAGCTACTGATGGATGAGCGCCAAGTGTCTTCAGCACTTCGGCACTTCCGGCTTTGGGCGTTTTGGATTGTGAAGCATGAAAAACTCCGGGAGTGGTACGGGCCCTGAGTAACGTGGCAGCCTGAAATGAATGATATGCGTCCTCGACGGATAAGTGCTATGTTTTGAGTTCAAAAACACCCATGGAGTTGTAGGGCCTAAAACGACATGGTAGCCTGACGTCACTTCGGGACTTCGGCTCTTCGAGACTTCGGGATGCTCGGATGGAAATCTCTCGAAGTAACTTTCTCTCGGTCGACGTGGCAGCCTCTCGTTACTTCGGCACTTTGGGCTTTGGAGCTTCTGAACGCGGGCATGAACATCTCCCAAAGTGACTTTCTCCCAGTTGACGTGGCAGCCTCTCGCTACTTCGGCACTTCGAGCTATACCTTTCTTACTTGCTACAAAGATCAAAGGTTCTTGTTGATTTGAGATCAACGGTCCACAATTACTTCGGGAGTTCGGGCCTTTTCAATGCATAGTTCTTGTAATCCTCCGGAGTACGAGATCGCCTAACACGTGTCCCTTGCTTGAAGATCAACAATCCCGAGCGATTGCGGGCTCACAACTTGCACAAACTTTAATTTCCTTCCCGATCCCCGCAATGCGAAGATGCTCATTCGTAGCGGGATCAATATGCACCGTTGATCGGTTGATCTAGCAAGATCAACGATCCTCAGCGATTGCGGGCTCACAACCTGCAGAAACTTTAATTTGCTCCCCGATTCCCGCAATGCCTCCCCACCGTTGATCTTTCTCCAATGAGATCTGACGATCGTGACTTAATCTTTGCTTGATCTGACGGCTGATCTTGCTCTCGCTCAAATCTTACGGCTGAAAATTGAACCCGTTTGCCTGCTTGTATTTCGAACCCAAAAAGGACTGCTTTGAACATTGCATTTTGCTCATAGTTTTTCGTTGCGCATACAACATACTTGACCGGCCTAACTTTAACAACCAGAAGAGGAAAAACTTAAAGGAAGGCATGCAAAAAAAGAGAGAAACTCAGCAGAGGTGTAGACCTAGGTCTTAACAGTAACTGCATATGACCCATGACAACTTTTTGTGATAACATTTGGCTCCACAAGGGATGGCATGCTCCCTGTGAGCTGCCAAGAACAAGCAGCTTCAGTGTCTTATCCCAAGGCTATGGGGTCACTTATTTAAATACCAAAGGTAAACTGAAAACTGAAAAGCTCGCACACGAGCTTATTTATATACAAGACCCTACTCTAACTGACTTTTACAATAGGCTAGGTGAAAACAAACTTCCACCAAAGCCACCCAAGTAACTTCCTAACTTAAAAATTTCTTACTCTGCCACTAATCAGCAAGAGGTAATAAAACTGTGACAGCATATTAATTACATTCTTTAGATTACCTCCCAATGTTGAAGGTATGACAAAGCTTGAAGGCTTCAATACATTGAGGAAATGCAACTCCATGTACTCCCCTATAGGGTCATAAAATAGGTGATAAAACTTACTGGGTTGATAACAGAAAACCTGCTCTGCTTTACAACTGCTCACATATGGTTGAATGTCTATTGCAAGTACAGGTGAATGAATGGTTGATGCAAGCTGTTGATCCACTTTCCTTTTATCTTCTCTAAAAACATCTGCTAGCTTATTGCAAGAAATCTCCTTATGTATATCAATGAATGGATGTTGCTCTTTAACATGTTGCTCTTGGTAAAAGTTTTCACTTTCATCAGAAGGCTGGCTGCTAATGATTTTTGCTTCCAGGACAAAAAATACCTCAGCATCTTCATCACTGTCTCCATAATGGTCAAATAAAGGAGGAGTCTCGAATGACATATCAAGAGATATTTTCTGCCCAACATGAGAAAATTGTTCTTCATTGTTACAAACGGGTTGCCTTTCAAGATTCAATCCAGGAAGCAATATCTTATCATCACCATATGAGTCAAAGATAGGTTGCTCATATCTAGGTCGTTTAGAGATAGGGTTATAAAGAGTATCAGTTTCTAGAACAGACTCAATTTCTGCACTTTCCTTATTAAAACAACAAACAAAATTTTCATCTGATGTAGATGAATAGGGAAGAGAAAGAGTCGATTCCTCAATCAAGGCATCTTCTTCATTATCACAGCCTTCATAAGAATTAATTATATCCTGAACACAATCTTTATACTCCTCACAACAGCTATGACAAATTAACTCAGAGGAATAAAACTTTTGACAATGAATATTGAAAGCAACATGAAACTCTTTGAGTGAAGAAATGCTAGAAGGTTCAAGAGAATGATACCAAATACAAACATCTCCTTGAAGAGAGTACATAAACAGCGTCATACGTATGTCTTCATGTTGGATATCAAGTTGCTGCATCAAAGCATGAAATTCCATAACATGCTCAACAAGGTTGTCATTCTCACCTTCATAAAATCTTGGTAGCAGATCTTGCCATTCATCAATTAGAGGCACAGGATGTGGATAACCAGCTATGGCTGATAAATTGAGTGGGGCAAACCTCCTGGCAAGGATAGCTTCCATAGCCATTTAATTTGTCTCAAACCAGTGGACTCGCCAATAGATTTCTGAACAATGGAGTCGCCATGGTGAAAGATGAGCAGTCAGAACAATGTGTCTAGCTTTAGTTCACCATCTAAAACTGGATCTCTTCGTTGTCGTTCTCCCAAGGAAGATATCTTCATTTCCGTCCCCGGCAACGGTGCCATTAATGTTAGCACTGAGAGTCACCCTCAGACTGCTAGAGGATAAGCCCAGTACACATCAAAATGTAAATGGATTAAAAAGGTTTGAGTAGGTGGATCAGCAAGACTTTAAAGAAAGGAAAAGACGACAGATATCACTGCAGATCAGTGATGGACCATTGGGCTATGGAGTCATAAACAATGTGCTCAATGAAGGCATTTAAGCTCCCTATCAGACAAAAGATTTATATAATGATGAAGAGAAGAATAAGAGGATAACATAAAGACGAATATTCTCTAAGCAGAGATCCTCTCCGCAAAGAGAATTTAGATGTGTTTGAACAGTAAACAGTGATAAATAGGCAAGCTTACGGCAGATCCTCCACTGCATCAGGAATCTATCGATCAAAGGCAAATTTTAATCCTTAAAATCAGCAATACATTCAAACAAGATGAAGAATAGAACTTAGATGTGTCTGAACAGTAAACAATGATAAATAGGCAAGCTTACAGCAGATCCTCTACCGCATCAGGAATCTATCGATCAATGGAAAATTTTAATCCTTAAAATTAGCAATTACATTCAGACAAGATGAAGAATAGAACAGAGAACATAGAAGACAAATCTGATGAAACAGCTCATATGAGTCTTCAATAACAATACAATTTACAACTACATGCCCCTCCAGCTTACAAACTGAAATATAAAGTCATAACATTTCTCAAAACCTCCTCTGGTCCGGGCCGAAACCCCTTCCTCCTTTACATATCATTCATCTGATGTATTTATAGTCAAAACAGTAGACATGTCTTGCTGCTTGGGGGCCTCTTTTCCAGTGTCGTATGTCTTCTCTTATCTGTCCCGTTCCTTCTGTCAGAAGGAAACTCTGATCAGTATGGGCGTGCAGGAGAAACTGCCCTCTGTGGTACTTCAGGCTGACAGTTTTCTATCTCCTCGGCCAGACCCCCCATGCTTCCATTTAAGGGGGTAGTCAATTGTTCAACCACCAGTCCTTTCATTTACTGATTTCTCCTTGGGATCAGGATGAGGCTTAACGCCTAGTTTGTTGCCACGTGCTACTCTTGGATTGGGCCCTATATAAGCACGTCATTGCGAAAGTTGCCAAGGGCGGTTTGGGTCCACACCGCTTCGACCCCCGCAATTCACCACCAACTGCCACGTACCTCTTCCGCAATACCATGGTTTCGATTGCGGGACTGCTCTAGAATTTTAACGTTTGAGCATGTTCCGTCCCCGCAATGAAGTGTGGTCATTGATCTATTGCAATCTGCGATCTAGGAACGCCCTGCTATTTTAGTGCCCCCGCTAAAATTTATCCGTCTGCCAACTACAGAATCCTTTTAATCATGTTTAGAGATGGAGCCAATTTTGGCACTTGGGAGCTTTGAAGGCCGAGCAATAATATATCCCAGGGGATGATCTCCCGAATCTGACGTGGTGGCCTGACGTCATTGTGTTATCACAGCTACTAATGGATGAGCGCCATGTGTCTTCGGCACTTCGGGCTTCGGGGATTTTGGATTGTGAAGCATGAAAAACTCCGATAGTGGTACGGGCTCGGAGTGACATGGCAGCCTGAAATGAATGTTATGCATCCTCGACGGATAAGTGCCATGTGCTGAGTTGAAAAACACCCATGGTGTGGTAGGGCATGAAACGACGTGGCAGCTTGACATCACTTCAAGACTTCGAATCTTCGAGACTTCGAGATGCTTAGATGGAAATCTCCCGAAGTAACTTTCTCTCGATCGATGTGGCAGCCTCTCGTTACTTCGGCACTTCGGAGCTTCTAAACACGGGCATGAACACCTCCTGAAGTGACTTTCTCCCGGTTGACGTGGCAACCTCTCGCTACTTCGGCACTTCGGGCTATACCTTTCTTACCTGCTGCAAAGATCAAAGGTTCTTGTTGATTTGAGATCAACAGTCCACAATTACTTCGGGAGTTCGAGCTTCGGGCCTTTTCAATGCATAGTTCTTGCAATCCTCCTGAGTACGAGATCCCCTGACACGTGTCCCTTGCTTGAAGATCAACGATCCCGAGAGATTGCGGGCTTACAACTTGCACAAACTTTAATTTCCTTCCCGATCCTTGCAATGCGAAGATGCTCGTTCGTAGCGGGATCGATATGCACCATTGATCAGTTGATCTAGCAAGATCAACGATCCTCAGCGATTGTGGGCTCACAACTTGCAAAAACTTTAATTTGCTCCCAAATTCCCGCAATGCCTCCCCACCGTTGATCTCTCTCCAATGAGATCTGACAGTCGTGACTTAATCTTTGCTTGATCTGACGGTTGATCTTGCTCTCGCTCAAATCTTACGGCTGAAAATTGAACTCGTTTGCCTGCTTGTATTTCGAACCCGAAAAGGACTGCTTTGAACGCTACATTTTGCTCATAGTTTTTCCCTGCGCATACAACATACTTGACCGTCCTGACTTTAACAACCAGAAGAGGAAAAACTTTTAGGAAGGCATGCAAAAAAAGAGAGAGACTCGACAGAGGTGTAGACCTAGGTCTTAACAGTAACTACATATGACCCATGACAACTTCATGTGATAACACCACAAAGAGCCACTACCCTAGTTTGGTGACCAGATAGATGGTAGTGTCATACCGCTACATGCCCATGGTCATAATAGGTCGGCTCATGATGAGACCTCCCACCCACCAACTAATACCTTGAGTGTTTATTTATCTTACAGGTTCCCTTTTCTTACTGAGAAGCTTTTTACTTCTTTCTCGGAAATCCCTGGGTGAAGCATTTCAAACGTTTCATTTTGGCTTTTAACTCTTGCCAACTACTTTTACCCCCTGGGCCTTTAGCCCCTTCTGTAGATTTTCGGAGGTCCTATGAGGCTGCCACCTAAGGTCTATCCTTGACCTTAGTATCGCTCTAAGTTTCAACTGTGTGGCTGTCTTCTCTTGTTGTTTTAGGACAGCAAACAGTCACCAAACTTTCTGCTCAATATTTTAATGGTTAAGTGCATTTTTAAGGTGCCCTTGCAAGTGTTTTATTTACTCAATGTTAGCACATGCATAATACATTAAAACACATAACACTACCTCTAGATCTTTGAACTTTAAAATGTTGATTTACACTTCTAAGCATGCATAAATTTGACACAGGTATTTTTGGTCAACATGACCCTAGATAAAATCCCCCCAGGGAAAACCAGTTTGGGATATATGTCTATATAATGATGATCAAAGCATGAAATACAACAAGTAATACAATACAAAGGAACATATATACATAGCAAGCTCCTCACGAGCCTTGCCACAAGATCCAGTGAGATATGCGCCCAAACTCAGGTGCGCCCTCTCCCTTTGTTGCTCTCTCCACTGAAATGAAGCGCTCTCCTTCCTCTTTGACCCAATGAAGAAATCCCTCCACAGGAATGTGCTCTCCTGTGCTGCCTCTCCACTGAACCAGTCAAAACTAGCTTCCTCCAAGCGAAACTGCTACTAGGTAGCTGTGCATCCACTCCTATGGTGCGCCCTCCTCCTAGCAAGATGTGATCACCATCAAATAACTGAGGCCTAAGCTAGATGCCTCTCTCCATGGAAGCATGCGCCCAAGCTCTCCTCTCCCAATGCAACTGTTCTCATACTCTTGCCCTTTCTCCTTCTCCTCAAGTGAACATAACAAGGAATGAAGCCTCCTTTGCCCCTTGCGCCCTCCTTTAGGAAGCATAAGGAAACCTAAATGATGGATGGATGAGATCATCTCATCTCATCCCGAATCAATGGTTGATATCATCTCACGTAAATCTCAACTCAAAACCCACTTCACTTAAGTTTCCATAGTTTCCATAATTCTCACTTTATGTCTATTAATTCACCCACATTGTGAATTAATTGTCACTTTAGGTTAAAATGACAAAATTTCACTTTTGACTTAAATCTCCTAAGTCAAAGTGAAATTAGACACAAAGTACATAGTACAAGGGTAAAAGTCTTCCCCCTTTGTGCTTAGAGATTCACAAGCACATGGGGACCACTTTCCAAGGTACCCAAATCCCAACACTCCCTCTTACCGAGGAAAGTGCTCGTCACTGCCAATATCATCCCTATAGTGGACATGGTTGCCTCCAGGCATATGCTCGATGAGTATGGTTGTACCCTGATTACTAAAAGTGGACTCTATCACAGATCTACTCAATCTGTGTGATCTATAAATGGAATTGACTCTCCATTTATACAAGATCACTTAGATCTCGGCATCACACCAAAGATCTACACCTTGGTCTCCCACCAAGGATTTCCACCTACTCTTGGCATCTCATCAAGAGTCACTCTCTTGGTATCTCACCAAGAGTCTCCCCCTCTTGGTATCTCACCAAGAGTCATCAACTTGGCCTCTCGCCAAGTAACTTCCACCTAAAGTGGATCCAGAACCTGATTTGCCCGTCTTAGAAGCTAAGTGAGGCTCAAGCCTCCGTGGTGCCCTGTTGCTCCTCCTTATCAACCTCTGATGCACTGAAGCTGTAGCACCAACTCTCTATCTGCTCGGCTGCTCTGAAACTGTAGCTATCATGGGTGGACCAGGCACCCACTCTGAAGATGTCCACGGACACTGATTCTCATCTCCCTCTGAATCACTGTTGTGAGTCAGTCGGTCCTCCTCAACTCTGTCTCCCCATCTAATGCTGGATGGTGTAATAGCAGACAAGGTAGTCATGAAAGCACACTCTCTCGCAAACTGATCACTAAACTCTATCTCCTCTGATGTCGCTGCTGACACATCCTATTGCTTCTTCTTCTTGGGACACTGTCCTGCATAGTGACCCATCTCTCCACAAGTAAAGCATCTCACTGTGCCCATGTCTCTCTTCTGCCCGCTGTTGTTGTTGCTCTCTCCTCCCTGTGGTGGGGCCCCAAACTTAGGACCCTGCCGGCCTCCACGGTCGGTCTTCTTCTTTCCCTTTGTCCAAAGAGCAAGGTCCTCAACACCCAAAACTGACTGTTGTTGTTCATGTTGTTGTCTAGAAGCTTCCGCTGCAAGCCTAATCTCCTCCTGGACGAAGTCATCCCACATCCTCTCCCATGTAGGCATAACCTCCCTGGCAACAATGTCACATACGAATGGACCCCAAGGTTTGGTGAAGCTATTCATAGCTGTCCTCACCAAAGAGTTAGGGTTCACCACCTCTCCGACGGCTCCAAGCTCGTCTTTGATCTAGGTGTATCTACCAAGGAATGAAGTAACCGACTCATCCTCGAGCATGCGAATGCTCCTCAATCGATCATGAAGAACCAACTTTCAGTTCTCATTAGAGCTCTCGAACAACTTGCATAGAGATGCCCACATCTCATATGCATAAGTCTTCCCCGTCAAATGGGGTATGATATGATCTCTGACTACATCACAAATGGTCCTCTTTTCCTTATTGTTCATTTTCATGAACTCTGCCACCAAGTCGGGAACAATGACAGGAATGAATGGAACAACCGCCTCAACTATGTCCCATAGCTCGAGGTCCTCTAAGACAAAGACCATCCTCACCTTTCAAGGCAACCAATTGCTAGCCCCAGCTAGACTGTCCTCCACGCGCATCTGAGATACTAAAATGTCTGTCAAACTACGCTCACACTGATGCTCCAAATGCAAAGGAACGCTGCCTCACTCTTGTCAACACAGGTGTGAAAAGAGGCAAGCGAAATCCCGACCTCATTCCTAGTCAGTAGGTGTGAAAAGAGGTTGTACACTACAGCCTCACTCTTGTCCACACAGGTGTGAAAAGAGGTTGTCCACAAGTGTCAAAAATCAGCCCAACAAATCCGCCCACAACTGTCCACAAACACTGTCAACTAGTTGTCAAAAATCTGCCCTGAGTTGTCCAACTGGCACAAAATGTGAAATACCTTCAGATCTGAAGTTTACCCATTGTTTTGGACTGAAAACTTGTTGTCCAAAACAGCCAACAAATCTCATATAAAAACTCACAAAAGTGCTCCAAAATTAGCAAGCCTAAGACACCTTTGGCTCTGATACCATGTAGATTTTCTAAGATCCTATGAGGCTGCCACCTAAGGTCTATCCTTGACCTTAGTATCGCTCTAAGTTTCAACTGTGTGGTTGTCTTCTCTTTCTGTTTAAGGACAGCAAATAGTCACCAAACTTTCTGCTCAATATTTT
>JASDQU010284925.1:4128-18170 GCA_032191745.1 Picea mariana | reverse complement strand
CACAAGTGATAGATATGAAGGAGCTACTGTGTTGATTTTTCTCACTATTGTTTTTATTATTATTATAAAGAGTATTATTCTTGTCTATTGTTTCTCCCTTGTTGTTCTTGTTCCGAGCAGGTCATAGGTGATAACCATGAGGGAGATGCAGTGATGGTTGCAGGAGGCAACATATTAGATGAGACATGGAGCAGACTATCCAAGTTGTATACATGACCATATACATCCATGTACCAAAGAAGAAGAATAAGAAGATAATTTTTCTAGATACACAACATCTTAGAACATGAGGAGCAGAAGGCTCCAAAGATAACCAAACAAATCCCTCTAGTGCAGTTGATCACTCTTCGAATCATCAGGAAGAGTTAGTAGAGCTAGAAGAGCCTACCTAGAATCGATCTAGTAATCAGTAAGAGACCAACATGGTCCCATGACACTTTGCAGGACACAAATCCATATAACATTGATGTGCCATATCAGAAGGACCAGATGGATCTGAAGATTATATAGACTTGGATGGAGTCAAGCTTTAAAGGGAGCATGGAGACTCAGAGTGAGCCTGATCTTAGAGAGGATCATATGGGAAAAAGAAGCGTCTTCCAGGACTGACAGACAGATGCCATGAGTTGAGAAGATTAGATCGTAGCTTCAGAGACTTCTAGGAGATGTGAAATCTTCTGGGAAGATTCCCTTGTTTCAGTGACAAAGGAGGAAGCCAGTCAAAAGGATTGGGATATGGATTTTTCCTTGAGACCGAAAGGGAAGTCATTGGTGACTTCCAAGATTGATCTAAGAGAACAAGCATGTTGCAGATAATAGTATAAATATGTACAAAGCCTGACTTGTGTCCATAGGATTCTCCCAACAAGAGGAAGAAGACTATGACGAGACACTTGCTCTAGTAATCAAAGAAATAGTCCCAGTGTTCGTGAAGACAGCTGGAACAACCATGATTCTGATATAGTATGAGATTCAGAGGGATCAATCCTTGTATTTGAGTTTGAGTTGCCTCCATGAAATAAGAAAATCCACCTTCAGTATCATCCACTCTCAGTTTCAGATGAAGTTGTTTCCATGATAGAATAAAGGAGCTACTCTCAGAGTTCAACAACTACAGTGAGAATGGAGTAGTCATTCTCAGTTTTGGGAAAAACAGTTGCAGGTGCAAAGTCTCAGTTCTAAAATGAACAAGTTGCAGAGAGAATAGAGGACATACTCTTAGGAAGTGAGACAGATAGTGCTTTGCAGAAATCACATGGAACCAACACATGATTATGCAGATTGAGTTGCAAATGAGCAAGTGTACCAGGTTGGTACAATGTGATGTGAAAAATTGGTTTTGAAGTAAAAGACATGAAGACTCATGTTTGCAAGTTGAAGCAAGCTCCAAGAGCTTGGTATGGAAGGATTGATAGTTTTTTGATGAGATTGGGATTTACCAAGAGTAAAGATGGTCCCAACCTTTACATCAAGATTGAGAATGATGGACCAGTTATATTGCTTCTATATATGGATGACTTATTATTGATAGATGAAGAAAAGCTCATCACATATTGTAAGAAGAATCTTTTCGCTGAATTTGAAATGGACCTAGGCCTGGTGCACTATTTCTTAGGTCTTTAAGTATGGCAAAGCCCGGAAGAGATTTTCCTTAATCAAGGAAACTATGATGTGGAAATTCTGAAGAGATTCAACATGATGGACTGTAGAGCCATGTCCACTCCTTTGGAGACGAATCTGAAGTTATTGGTTGATACTTCGTCAGAAATAGTTGATGTTACTCTATAAAGACATATGATTGGTTCGTTGATGTATCTGTTGAATACTAGACTAGATATATGCTTTGTTGTGAACACCTTGAGCCATTATCTTGTGGATCCCAGAGGTGTTCACCTTATAGCTGCAAAGCATGTGATGAGATACCTTAAGGGTACGTTGGACTATGGCCTCTATTTTACTGAAGATTGTGACTTCATATTGTATGGATATATTGATTCATATTGGGATGGAAGTGCTTCATATAGAAAAAATCACTTCAAGATGTTGTTTCAACTTAGGTTCAGCCATGACTTCATGGAAAAGCAGGAAGCAATCCAATATTTCTCTCAGTACAACAGAAGAGGAGTACATTGCAGCATGCTCCACCAGTTGTGAAGCCATATGGATTTAGAAGTTATTGACAATTCTATTTGACCTAGAGATGGATGCTACCGTGATCTTTCGTGATAACCAGAGTTGCATAAAGATGACAGAGAACCCAGTGTTCCACGATAAGGCGAAGCACATTGAGATCTAGTACCACTACATTCGTGATATAATACATAAGGGAGCTATGAAACTCCAATAAGGCACAGATGAGTAGGTAGTAGATGTGTTAACTAATCCTCTGTCTCGCGTGAAGTTTGAGTACTTCCGAGAAAATCTTGGTGTAGTCCAAAAGAACTTCCCTTGAAAGGGGGAGTGATCTTGATGATACTATTGTATCCTTAGTGATGTTGATGATACTATGTATGTATATACTTGTTGTGGTCAGTAGTGTGGAAACTCGTTAAGATTTATATCCTAGGGGATTTTGTTGTCCCTGGAAAGATCCCATAAGGTCCAGATGGACGGTCTGTCGGAGTGCCAAACTATTGTTGCTACTACTGTTGATGCTCCTGTCTCATTCTGATGCCATTGATGTTGTTGTTCCAACTTCATGTTGTTGATGTTATTGTTTTAGCTTCATGCTGTTGATGTTGATGTTCCATATTCATGCTTTGGATGATGATGTTGTTACTCCATCTTCGCACTGCACATGATGATGATGCTCAGTTTCTACTGATGTTGATGATGAGAAAAAATTTCGATGATTTATATATATGACAGACAATGTTCCAGATGTTGATGATGATGTCTCCTCCTATTGATGTTGTATTGAGTCCAGTCAGTTATTATTGATGTTGTCAGTAGAATACCCTTCTTGTTAAGGGGAAGTGTTGAAATATTGTAACTTCGAAGAATATTCTACCTAAGAGGGAGTGTTGA
This sequence comes from Picea mariana, assembly GCA_032191745.1. Classification (NCBI taxonomy): domain Eukaryota; kingdom Viridiplantae; phylum Streptophyta; class Pinopsida; order Pinales; family Pinaceae; genus Picea; species Picea mariana. The sequence continues at coordinate 15,143 of JASDQU010284925.1, read as the reverse complement.
ATAGTATTATTATATTATATTTATTAATTAGACCCTATTGTGACTTTGTAAAAGTTGGCTCTTTTGTGCCTTGACAATTAAATGTAAATTAAAAGGGTAAAGTGACAGGTCATCCCAGACCTAATTAAGGGAGGTCAAACTACTATTTATAAAGGAGGATAGCACCTCATTTGCACACTCACTCATGTGCTCTGCAACAAGAGGAAAAGGTGTTCAAGTCTTGGAGGAGTAGTTGTTGCAATTGGGGGTGACATCGAGGAGGGTTTTGGTCTATCTCTTGGTATCTCTTGGTTAAGTGGTGTGCTACTCTTTCCTAGTGAAGGGGTAGAGGAGGATCTTCTTCTTTGTTTTTGGTCTATCTATATTGAGGAAGTTTTTGTTGGGTTTTGTTCCCCATGAGGGTTTCCCAGGATAATCCGTGTGTCTCTATTGTTTCTGTGATTGCCTTTCTTTCAATGATGTTATTTATGCAACTAGTGTGCTAAATGATTATAATAATAAAAAGGAACAGTAACTATTAGTTGTATAAGTAAAACATCAAAAACCCCTACCCTCATGTATTGCTATGAATTAAACAAAATATATTTTCTTATCATGACATGCACACTTATCACACATTGTTCATTAACATACTACTACTTGCTTCTCATGACTTGCACCTACTTTGTTGGAACTTCATTAAGTTTCCGTTTTAAATAATTCCTTGCAATCATAACATGAATCCGAGGATGTGAAGATACAATAATTAAAAGTAGACGATAACACAATTCAATTCAGCCGCCTACAACCCTTTCTTTGCCATGGGTGTACTATAAAGGGTCAACAATTTGCACCTTATATGTTTTGCATATTATCTCTCCTCACCCCCACCCTCGCATTTTATTATATGTTTTCAATGTTATTTCCCCCCACCAGTACCCTCATGTATTTCTATGAATTAAACAACATATATTTTCTTATCATGACATGCACATGTATCACACATTGCTCATTAACACACTACTACTTGCTTCTCATGACTTGGACCTACTTTGTTGGAACCTCATTAAGTCTTCATTTTAAATATTCCTTGCAATCATACTGTGATTCCAAGGATGTGAATATACAATAATTACAAGTATACGATAACTCAATTCAATTCAGTCACCTGCAACCTTTTATTTACTAAGGGTGTACTCTAAAGGGTCAACGATTTGCACTTTTTCCATTTTCCTTTTTCAAACATCGACCTCTCATTTCGATTACAGACCTCCTTTGATTCCAATTGAAAAAATTTCAACAACTCACTCCATTGATGCAATTTCCATGCAATGATCAAATTTGAACCTGCTTGGGCCCTTCCAAAGGGTTTTATCCTCTCATAGAAGTTTTACTCAAAATATGGTCTTTAAAAAAAAAAAAAAAAAATCTAAATTTTACATGTCCATTAGGAAGGGGAGAATTAATAACAATGTTTAAAAAGAAGGGTGATTGTGTAAATAAACTATCCATATTGATTTCATAGATTATAAATTATATTTCAAATATCATGCATTTAAGGGCTCGAAATTCAGATAGATTCAAATTTGATCAGGAATCGAGATTCCTTTTATGGGTATATGGCTGGCCACTGGAGTAGAGGAAACCGCTAACATGGACATTAAAACCTCATAGGTAATCTTGGGTTAATATTTCTATAATTTATAGGTAATCTTGCTATAAGTTGAATTAACAAGTCCTTGGTTAATCTCTACCATTTCCATGTTGCTACTCCCTTCCATATTTCTTACTACTACAAAGTTGTCAGAGCCTTGTATTTTCAGTGATAGATCATGAAACAAATTGACATACTAGTATGTAAGGTCCATGGTTTATTATTCATCAACCATTATACAATTTCATTTCCTATGATTTCAAAGGGAGGATTGAAGTTGCAATAATAATCAAAAGGGCCATTATAAATGTCCTCTCACCACTTCTAGAAATTTGTTTTCATTTCATTGCCTCTACTTTTGAAGGGAGGACTAAAGCTGCAAGAGTAATTAAAAGTACCATTATAAATGTCTTCTAACGTTGTTGTTCAGTTATATTAAATACAAATTCATACACCTAAATAAAGCATCAAGTTATTCCAAATCCAATTAATAAAATCGAATGATTGTCTATACTTTGCAATATCTAAGGTCTAAATAACCATATTCCTAAATATTATAACAACAATGTTTAAAAAGAAGGTTGATTGTCTAAATAAACCATCCATATTAATTTCATAGATTATATATTATATTTCAAATATCATGCATTTAAGGGCTCGAAGTTCAGACAGATTCAAATTTGATCGAGAATTAGAATTTGTTTTATGGGTATATGGTTGGCCACTAGAGTAGAGTAAATTGCTAACATGGACATTAAAACCTCATAGGTAATCTTGGGTTAATATTTCTATAATTTATAGGTAATCTTGCTATAAGTTGAATTAACAAGTCTTGGGTTAATCTCTACCATTTCCATCTTGCTACTCCCTTCCATATTTCTTACTACTACAAAGTTGTCGGAGCCCTGTATTTTCACTGATAGATCATGACACAAACCGACATACTAGTCTGTAAGGTCCCTGGTTTATTATTCATCAACCATTATTCAATTTCATTTCCTATGATTTCAAAGGGAGGATTGAAGTTGCAATAATAATAATCAAAAGGGCCTCACTGCTTCTAGCAATTTGTTTTTCATTTCATTGCCTCTACTTTCGAAGGGAGGACTAAAGCAGCAAGAGTAATTAAAAGGAACATTATAAATGACTACTGACATTGGTGGTCGGTTATATTAAATACAAATTCATACACCTGGATAAATCATCAAGATATTCCAAATCCAATTAATAAAATCGAATGATTGTCTATACTTTGCAATCTCTAAGGTCTGAATAAACATATTCCTAAATATTATAATAACATACTTCACTGCCATCTCACCTCTACCAATCACGTGTCAGTGGACGTGTCCTGGTATTCCCACCTTGAGCTAGTTCCTTCTCAACCCGTGCACACTCCTTCAATTTCTATTTAAGCTCTATCTCTCTAGTGTTTTCTGCAAGATTGAACTTGCCAGAGAGCTTCTTCTGCATAATTCAACTTTCCAGAAGCTTCTTCTGCCATAACATTTCATCTTAGCTGGTATTTTTCAAGATCTTCATTAGTTTATTTACTTAACTAATTGATTATTGATTGCATCAATAGATATTATTTACTGATATTTATCTTGTCTTTAGGAAGAATTTACTAATAGCAGTGGCCCTCGAGTCACCAGCTAGTTGTATTAAGTGAATCATTGTCAACAACATCAATGCACAAAAATAAAACCTATGCACACCATCTACTTGTAAAGGTAATTATTCAACTTAATAGCTCCATTTAATTATCCCGCTTCATATTAAATATTATTATAAGGAGAGATATTAAAATTTGAAAGTGGTTTGATTTTTTAAAAGGACTCTTCTTGTTGTATATAGTGAAGCATTATCAGCAACATAAGTGCACAAAAAATGAAACATGTGCACACCATCTACTTGTAAAGGTAATTATTCAACTTAATAGCTCCATTTAATTATTCAACTTCATATTAAATCTTATAATAAAGGAGATATTAAAATTTAGAAGTAGTTCGATTTTTTAAAACGACTCTTCTAAGTTTTTTAAAATTATTGTTTTCTAAATACAAGGGTGCAATAGGTACCTTTTGTAATCTTGGAATTTGGTGTAGATCAAAGAATTTCTGTATCTGGAATATCCATGTTATAGGGCCTTTACCATCAAACTTTCTCATATCGATCTTTAGAATGAAGCGATTCCTTGGTGTTGACATGAATCCTAGATGATATTGATATTGGAGTAATGAATCATCCATACTTTGAGATTCATTATTTGTGCTCTCCAAATGTGATAAAATACTCCCCATATGTGATCGAATCTCAACACCATTTTTCTCGTTATTTTCATGATTTCCTTGGATCTCCATATCCTTGTTAGGGATCCTCTATAAGAGAATGGTTTCTAGGGTCTTCATGGATTTTTGAATTTATTCCTTATTTTCATTCATGGATTTTTCCATTTCATTCATCTTCTTTTCCATTTGATACCTAGTTTCATCTATCCTATTTTCCATATGTGCACTATTTTCATTCATATTCTTTTACATATCTTTCCTACTTTCATCCATATTGTTTTTCATTTCATATTCAATTTCCCTTTTTATGGATTCATGCGAATGTGATAAATCCACTAGTTTCAACATACTATCATTCATTTCATCAACTTGGTTCTTTAATTAGGTTAGCCTGTTTTCAAAGTCTTTATTTTCTTTGGAAGTCATGTTTGTGTTTTTATGAGGTGTATGATCTAGGTGGATATCAGGGGCCACCCACCTATTCCACGAGCTCGAAAAAAAGTTTTCCATCTTGGAAGTTTTTCGGGTTCTAAACTTCTGGGGCCGTTTTGAGGCCCTAAACGACATTTTTTGGGGATTTGGGACACAGGTGACTATGAAAGGCACTAATCTGGGCCAATAAAAAATCGTTCTTCTCGGTTAGACCTTTCTAATAGTGTTTCGAGTGCTCCAAACGAAGATCGTATGCAAAAGCTACACCCCTGGAAGTTGACGTATCAAGTACCCCCATCGGGGCCCACAAAACTTTTGGCTTTTCATCTTCCGAGGTTAGGGTTTTGGATTTTAATTATGTTAAAAAGGCCTTTGGAGCCTCATTGTAAGAATCATCTTCTTGCGAATGAGCACAACCATCACATCTCTTCTTAGAGATAAGCCGCCACCATTCTAGCAAGCTTGTTTTTTACTGCATTTTACAGTTTTAGCTTATTTCCTTATTGAATAGAAACTAGTTTTACTGTATATTTGTTATTCTGTGTTAAGCATATTTTGATAATAATCTGTATTCATTTCATTCTTCTCATAAAATCTAGATCAGTGGTATTAGAGCAGTCTTCTCCTTGTCATTCTTAATGCATGTCCCTAACGAGGTCAGGGTACAAAGAATTGGGTCTCGAGCGTGTTTCTCTTGAGGGAAAAAGCTCTCACACGCCCAAGTGACCTCTAATGGAGGGAGAAAACAAAGATGATGGGATAGGAGATCCCTTCAAAATGTTGCTTGAGGAATCCCTCACACAATAGAGGAATGAGATGATGGATAGTTTTGTGAAAATCCTTCGGCGGCTACCAACAGGCAATGCATCTTCCTCAAACGGAGGTGCCGCCCCCTTCAAGGTATAGATCAACTTCGATATTCCTATATTTTAATGTCAGATAGACGCCGATGTTGTATAAAAATGGTTGAATCTTCTAGAAGGGTACTTCTATGTCCATAACTTCTCAAATAGAGAAAATATTACTTTTGCGCTCCTAAAGTTGTTCCCCATGTCAAAGATTGGTGGGAAACTTTTTGTGAGGAGAAGGAAACAAAGGAACCCTCATTATTTATAGTCACAGTCACCTCGGAGTCCTTCATGGATGCTATTAAGAAACAATACTACCCCGTTGGAAGTTATGACGACCTGTACACAAAATGGACCACACTGCGGCAGGAAAGAGACCAAGCGGTGCCCGCGTTCACAAATATCTTCCATACCTTGTGCACCAAGATGGGTATCAAATATTATAAGAGACATTTGGTGCTCAAGTATCACATTGGTCTGCATAGATACATCCAGGCCGAAATGGAGTTTCTGGACTTCTCATCCTTAGGAGTGGCCTACCAATATGCTGTCAAAATAGAGCAGAAGCTCAAACAAAAGATGAAACAATTTAGGTCTGGGAACCCTTCACAAAAAAATCTAGGAAATGGTGGCCCCAACCTGCAAAACAAAGGACAGATAAAATATGGACCACCTCGGCACAACTAGTCCAGGCCACAAGCAAAGAAAGACACCGAAAAGACAAATAAAGATACCGAGAAGTGGTGTGATTTCCATAAGAGCCCCTGACATAACACTATGGATTTTCGCTCAAAGAAATTGTTGGTGGATGAGGTGAAAGCCTCTTAATCATATGTGAGTTCCGACTCTGAGTCAAAACCATAAAGGGGAAGATAGATCATTGACGCAGACCCCACTGCTATTGTCATGACCACAACAATTCAACTAGAAGAACCAATAGATCTTGAAGAGGGGGAACACCTTTTTCATTCACAAATGTGGGTGACTGGGACCCCACTGCATTTTATTGTTTATGGAAGAAGCCAGAAGAACCTCATCTTAACAGAGGTCATCAAATAGTTGGTATTGTTGACAACACCACACCCGCAACCATACAACATCGGGTGGCTTCGTCGGGGATGAGATCTTCGTGTTAGCCAGTAGTGTCGATTGTCATATGGAATCCAACCCTTCAAGGATGAGGTATTATGTGATGTTTCCCCAATAGATGTCTATGATGTTCTCTTAGGCTAGCCATATATGTGGAAGCACCATGTTTTTTATGAGTCTCGACCTCGTAGTGTCATTGTTACTTTGAGGGGTCATCTCTATAGAATACCATAGGTAGTTCCAACTACTGTCCCACCTAAATAATGGTGCAAGGTAGTATCTCATACTACAAAATTTAGCTTCTTCACAATTTGTTCGAAAGGTGAACAGAAGGATACTGCAACCACTATAGTCTCAGACCAAGCACCTTCTATCCAATAGAAGCAGGTCGACAAGATTGCAACAAAGAACAAAAATTCCTTCTGCACACAGTTATCTCAGGTAGCCTGATTGGTTGAATAGATTCAACCCTGCCAACAATAGGTTCATGACAACCTTCCACAAACTGAGCAACATGACGTCTCCACCAAGGCAAACAACTCACCAAGATTAAGATTCAACAAACGCTTCCCTCTCTCCTCTGGGAATTCAACGCAGTGGAGACCATTGCTTCATAAGGAGGAAGGATTGATCCAAGTGCATATTAGTGGCCACCCACCTATTCCACGGGCTCGAAAAACAGTTTTCCGTCTTGGTAGTTTTTTGACAGTTTTTCGGGTTCCAAACTTCTGGGGCCATTTTGAGGCCCTAAACAACGTTTTTTGGGGATTTGGGGCCCAAGTGATTTCCAAAGGTATTGACTTGGGCCAATTGAAAATCATTCTTCTCGATTAGACCTTTCCAACCGCGTATCGAGCGCCCCAAACAGAGATCGTATGCAAAATTTACGCCCCCAGGAAGTTGACGTATCAACTACCCCCATCGGGGCCCGCAAACCTTTTGGATTTTCATCTTCCATGGTTAGGGTTTTGGATTTTACTTATGTTAAAAAGGCCTTTGGAGCCTCATTGTAAGAATCATCTTCTTGCGAATGAGCGTAACTGTCACATCTCTTCTCAGAGATAAGCCGCCACCATTATAGCAAGCTTGTTTTCACTACATTTTACAGTTTCAACTTATTTCATTATTGAATAGAAACCAGTTTTATTGTATATATATTATTTTGTGTTAAGCATCTTTTGATAATAATCTGTATTCATTTCGTTCTGCTCATAAAATCTGGATCAATGTAGCAATATTATTTTTTGTAGATCCTTTTTCCATGTGAGAAAATAATAATTCTCATCTTTTTCCTCTTTATCACAAGTTTTGAATCACCAAAAACATATATTCCAATAAAAAATTATGCCAATTGTAAGTTACGTACCTTTCAAACCCTTTATTGGGAGTGTGTTTGGATGGATGACATTTGTCCTGATATATCTCTTAACTTTGAACCCTTCTAAGTATGAAATTTTAACTTGTAGTACTCTGAAATGACTTCTTAAACTCTTGAAAATTTTCACAATCTGAGCTTTCACCAATAAAAAATTATAGCAAAAATACCAAAATGTCTTATTTAAAACTGAATTTCGGATGAGTCAAATATCCTATCTTCCATAGGCTATATATATGAAATTATAATGATACAGAACCTAAAATTTGCACCACAAGTACCTTTCTATGTCTTCTAAATAACCTCCAAGTTATGTTGTCTAAAGCGACCTAGAAAGCAAGTTATAGCGAAAATCTCAAGATGACTCATTTATAACTAAATGCAAGATGAGTCAAAAACCCTATCTTCCATAGGCTATATCTACGAAATTATAATGACCCATAACCTAAAATTTTTACCATAAGTACCTTGATATGTCTTCTAAATAACCTCCAAATTGCACTATCTGAAGTGGCCCATAAAAATGGTTATAGAAAAAATGCCAAGATGAATTTCTTGAAGAAGGAAAACCCTAGGATAAATGATTTGAAACCAAAGGTTACGATCCAATGCCTTCAAAATGATAAGAAGTCAATGAATATAGTCCACTTCAAGGTGGAAACCTTCTTTTACAATATATCCAATTCATAGTATAATATGATATGAGATCAAATGATCCTAAGGCTAGGTCTCCTTAATATATATAGGAGACAAATGGTACAATTATAATTAAAGGGTACAATGAAGGGTTCTAGCCGATACACAAATATAACACTATAAATGTAATCATTCAATATCTATGGCTTAATAAGGGGATTTATACATAACATGGAGCTTTGTCTAGGGATTAATAAGGGGATTTATACAACAATTGTGGAGCTCGAATGTTGTCAAACTTTAACATTCTTCGTTCCCTCCATAATGGGAAACTTCCCATACATATGGTGCTCATGTAGCCATTTTCGAGCTCAAAGTGTGGTTTCCAAACCCATTCTTTAGGGCTCCACAAACCACTTACTGTCATTTCATACCGCCCTTCTTGGCCATTGTGGAGAATCACATCCTACTTTCCAATACCACTTCTTGAGGCTCCATAATATTGATTAGCAGTTTCCAATACAACTCCTTTGTGATTCCACCATGGATTTCATCCCTGTAGCTTGGATTCCACCTGTATACCCATTCTGACTCATCATGGGAATTTCCACTTCAACATTTGTGGTTTGCTCCATAAGCCCTGAATATGTATTTATTTATTTTTATTTTCCAAATTGACTCTTGGCTTCCAACCACTAAAACTTGACCACCATTACTATCGAGTATGGCTTCCTAGCCTTGATCACTTGCCAACTCAATCTAGTACCCTTTAAACTAAATTTTGATGCCAATAGTGGAAATTTTAAACCTAGTGACTATTAAAATTAGGCACCTTTATTGTTTTTCACAGTTTGCCCATTTTTCCAGAGAGATAAATGTAACAACCCTGGTTAAATAGATGCATAGGGATTATTAATTATAATTAATTTGATAATCTGACTGTCCTAATATGTTAATTAAACAATAATTATTTCTTAATAATATTAACTAATTAATTATTTATTAATTGCTTGTTCAGATTTGTCAATGATTAATTAATTAATTAATTGACTCATTAATTATTTGAGTAAAGAATTAAAGGGGTTAATAATTTAATTTATTAAAGACTTACGTGTGAAGGGGGGAAAGAAACATTAAATGGAGGGGATAAGATAATAAATAGGGGGATAAGATAATAAAGAAGGGGATAAGGTAATAAAAGAGGGGATAAGGAAATTAATGAGGGGGAGGAGAGTCAGTGAAGGGGAAGATATGAAGGGGGAAGAGTCCTACGGGAGGGCATCATGAGAAGAGGGGGAAGGAAGAATTATGGGAGAGGAGAGACTATAGTTTTGGTTTGGGGTTTTTTGGTTATGTTGTTGGGTTCTGCAGTTTTTTGGTGAACCATTACAAGGGGCACTGGGTTGCTGGGGGTTTTGGGCACGGGGGCTAGGATTCCTTTCGGTTTCATGGAGCTAGGGAGCCGGACAGGCTGCTCCTAGCTGGCTGGGAGGTTAGTCGGTTTGGGCAGAGTTTGGTCAGTGCATCAAGCTAGGCAAGGCAACAGGGAAAGGACAACCATATCAGCGGGAATTAGCATCAGAAGTAGGTATTTTATTATGAATTGCTGAGTTATTTTCATGCTGTAGATAAATGTTAAATTCTGCTGAAATATTATATGCTTATTTGAAACTAAATGACTTATTTACGCACTCAAAGAAATTCTAAGTTTGAAATTGAAATTCTATGTTAGAAATGTTATGTGTAGTTGTATGGATTTTATTAGGCTTGTTTATTTTTGGTCCTTACATATGGTATTAGCACCCTAGTTCAAAATCTGGAGCCAAGGGCCTACCTACCCACCCAGAAATTTAAACAAACCCCATGCAGAAATTTAAACAACCCTGAAACCCTTTAATTAGGTATAAATCTGAGCTCCAAGCTCCATCTCCACCTAACCTGCAAGCCAAGCACACAATTGTTTTTCTTAGTATATATGCAGATCTATATATATCTTTATACATAATGCTTCCCCAAATAATTATGCTTTTCCCTTGAACTTCTAAACAGAGGTATAGATGACTGTATATAAATAGACATATATAAAAGATATTTATTTAAACTATAAAAAAAAATATACATACATACATACATATATATATATATATATATATAAGACTACTTAGAAACTCTGAAGAAGAGAGAGATTGTTACAGGAAAGGATAATCCTGTTGGAGCTTAATCAAGACTAATTTAGACATGTTTTACAGCCTGAACTGCTTAATTAGTCCTCAGAGCCCTTGAACTACTCTTACCATTCTAGACCCTACCCACTTTTGTTTGAACACATCTTCATAAGAAAATTATGTAGTAGTGTTTTAAAGTCCACTACTTTGTGATACTGGCATTCCAAATCAAAAGGCATCCACCAAAAGCAATAGAGAAAGAAAACCATTTAAAAACAAAAGCTGAAAAGTCCAAACTTAAAATGACTAAAATTCTATTTCTGCACTAAACCATTAGATTTCTTTAAAAATCAATGTCATTAACTGTAGGTGGATGGCTTACCAGGAAAAAGGCCACCTGGAATTTATTCTTTAAGTTTAAGTTGCTGAAGAAGAAATTTAGTAATTTAGTTTCAATGCATTTAGTAATTTAGTTTCAGTCGCCTAGTCCTTAAAGAAAGGAATATTGTAAAAAAAAAAGAATAGAGTAAAGGAATAGAGTAGAAA
>JASDQU010284923.1:0-14482 GCA_032191745.1 Picea mariana | reverse complement strand
TATAGCCAGCCCGCGAGATTTCCACGGGCTGCTATATAGGCAGGTCATAGCGGTGCTTTAAAACTAAAAGAGGAAAGAAGTTCTAGTAGCTTCTAGAAGTGGAATCTTCTGGAAATATGAGGTGGCGTCCGTATGGTTACGATCCTACTAACTTCTCTGATTTGATGGGATGATCCTCATCTCTTTAACCACTTCAGCTTCTCCTATATAATGATAGGCTTCTCATGGAAAAGGTTAGAGGAACAAGCATAAAGAAGCATAGAGATTGAAGAAAGAATAGGCTGAAGATTGTGTGAGGAAACCTATTTGAAGTGATGCTTGAGGTCTCCACTCATCCATCAAGTTTTTGAGAGAAATATTCATGCAAATGTTGGGGAAAATGTATGTGTGTGTCAGAACGAAGGGCCACTGAAAGGGAACTTGAGACATCAAGGCGATTCGGTTGTATCTTCTACCTTTCATTAATATAATACGGTGGCATGTCTCTTTCCCATAAAATGATTGATATTTTATTACATGACTCCTTGATCACATGTTTAGGTTGTCATTGAATTTCACCATTGTTGCTTTCACATTATTTGATTTGTGTTATTACAGATCTGATCTCACATGATCATTGGAGCAAAGCAGGATCAACAAAGACATAAGGAAGAGATTCATAAGGTATGTTATCTATTCCTCCTTTGGTAATCAAATTCAATGATCGTAATCTAGGGAAAACATATTGTTCCGTCTCGTTTTGTTCTAGATCCAGGTGGATCTAGGGGGATTAGTTCATGTCCGCATCTACCAATTTACCTTTTAACAAAATTGGTGACTCCACTGGGGAAAGAAAACTTGATTGTGGTTTTTCATTGGCCATTTTCTCATAGCCTATATTTTACATTCTGTTTCAGTCTCTGAGTCTGTGGGAGATCCAATTAGACTCACTGGATTTAAAACTTTCTTGAGACCCTTTGTCCTTTTTGAAAAGTTTTCTATTTTATGAAATGCGTCCGCAGTGCACCCTATTGGTAGCCCACGAAAACCTTCCATTTCTGCACCCTGGTGGTTTGTTTCAGTGCGGGATTTCCGTGACCTGCATGACTATTGGCCTACGAAAATCACTCATTTCTGCACTGCGTTACATTGTCTGCCCGCGGCAGCATTTAAAAACTTTTTGGATTGGGTCTTGATTGCCCATTTTTTGCTTCAGCCAGATGGGGAAGGGATTTTAATACCAGTTCTTGAGTGCTTTTGATTGTTTCAACTTGGTCTTGATTGATTTTAGAGATCAAATGCCTCTCTTTTGATCTTTTTTTGATCTTTGTTTTTATCAACAAGGATATAATCTCTGGACTTGCATCCGAATGCTTGCTCGATCAAAGCTTTTGTTTTGGGTTTGGATTTGTAAGTTGGTTGCGTCTTCTAGATTGCTTATTGATCAGAAAAACATTTCTTGTTCACATTTGAAGAAACCTTTTCTTGTCATTGTGTGTTTTTATCTTCATTGAAAGATTGACTTGGGTGCTTGTTGTGTGTTTTATTTTCATTGGTTGCTTACCCTTTCTTAGTTCCATCCTTGTTTTTGGTTTCTAAAAAAAAAAAATTAAAGTCTTTTAAGTCTTTTAAGCAATCATTTATTCAGAAAATATTGGCGTTTGAAATATTGAAAGAGAAAAAATAGTGAAATTACATTGTTAATGATTATTTGGTACTACATTCAAAAATATAATTGTACATCGTAGTTTGCATTGTTCCAGAAAAATTATTTTTCCCTGCTATAGATAGAATTCATCGAATGAAAGTTTGTATCATTCATTTCTATTTACGCATTATTGGGTCAAAGTCTTACACAACATTGGTTTCATTCTTGTCTCCCTCTTGAGTAAAAACAACCTTTAATAATATTGTGAAACTCTAAAATTCAACTAGTAACTTTTTCTAGGGCTCTTTTACACCAACATTAGCTAGGCTAGAGCTTTGGAATAGGTGGTGAGACATACTCTCCAAAGCACAAAACACACCATAATATATTGTGATAGGAAGTGGTCAAATCCATTTGCAACATTTTGTCCTAGGAAGCCCTTCTCACACAAGGGTCAAACCTGAGGTCACATTGGGATTGGTAGAGTTACTCACCCTGCTTTATTGATCTCAGTGTAGAGATTACATGTATTATGGGGTTGTCTTGAAGGTATACCCACAATGATGAGTGGAAGCCTATCAATTTGATTTCGGGCTAGATACCCTACCCTTGCATGTGGATCAGACTGTCGACTGTTTCCCCAGGGATCGTTGTTTTTTTTGGTAACTTTAGTAGCCTATCTCCTTAGGGTCTTACACAAGGTGATTGTGGAGGGGCAAGTCTTCACAGTACCTGGAATCGACATTGGCCAGACTCACTTGAGCTCCTTGGAGGATATACCCACGATTATGTGTGGGAGCTTGCACCAGGGTGTAAGTCTATTAAGCAGGTCGTCAACGTAACTTTTCCACCCTAGCCTAGCCCCTTCTTGTCTCGACATCGCAACGTTGGATTTCATCACCAACTAGTGACTTCAAAATAGGAAGGTCTTGTTTTCTTGGTTTTGATTCCTATATTTTACTAGCGCGTGTTGTTTGTTTCCATAAGTTGGCCATTGAGTTTCTTTTGTAAGACTTTTATCTCCGCCAACATTGACCCTCCACACGGCTCACGTAGAATGCAAGGAATACCTGTGGAAGATCTGGGAGGTTCTCAACCCTTGCCTACCAACCCACTGGAGGACTCTCCTCGACAGAGTGAGGTCCAAGACACTGCCACTCCATGCGTGGAAGGTTCTGATTCTCTAGAGTCTTTTTGAATTCCTCACAGTTCTGAGAGACGTATTCTTCGAGTAAATTCTTCTGGAGATATTATTGTTGAAAATTATGGAGTACCAATCGGACTGTTCATAGGCCTTGAAGGTCAGGATCCATTTTGGTCTACTCACATTCCGAGATGGGATCTTTTCGGCACCGGCACAAGTGTCGATACATTCGTCGAGTACGAGCTTCCCAAAACATCTGATATAGAACATACTCTCATTACGACTGCCTATCTATTCGGCGGTTCTGACACCCAGTCAGTGGATCCCAACCGGACCATCCCCCTTCAAATGGCCCATTCTACAATGGTCCCAAATACTATGAATATTCCCACCAGGAATACAGTGGCTATCCAAGCCCCCATTGGCACACCGCTTTCTCCTAGACTCACCCCAACACTTCCTCTCGGATATCATGCATTGAATGCTTCTATTCTCGTTCCTACCCAAGTCCCATCTAGAACTCCTGGAGTCCCCACTCCTTCTGGGCACAATCGTGTTCCTGGTTTTATTCCAATACTTCCTCAGCCCCCTTCCATAGGGTCTTATCCATCCCCTATCGGAGGAACCAACCTTAGTGGCACCACCCAGTCTTTCACACCTAATTAACAGATTCTTGTTGGTGGACAATTTCACCCTGGAGGCCAAACACAATCCACTTTTGGAGTTCAAATCCCAATTGGGACGCAACCCCTGGTTGGAAGGAAACCCCCACCTACCCCACCCTATGGACATAACATACTTGCAGCCTTGGCCCAGTATTGGAACTATCTTACCCAAAATAATCCTCAACCGACTGGGGGAAACAACCTCAAGCTAGCTCTTTCATACCCCCTAGTACAGGCCAACCATATCCAGGTCCATCCAATCCCATTTGGGGTTTGAACTCTCGACCCAATGTCCCTGTTCAAGGGAACATCCCTAACCAGTACAACCCTATAGGTTACATGCCTCTGCACCAACAACTGAATCTACCCGGATCTTCGCATTATATGCAAACTGGTTACGGTCCTACTGGAATACCTACGAGACTTCCTCCCCAAAGTCACCAGTACCTCCACATGAATAGATAGTTACCCTTCTTAGCCACCCTGGACCTCCCTGATCTGTCAAGAATTTTAAATGATCCTATTCGTCACTCCCCTCAGTGGCCCGTAATACCGACCAAACTACCATCCGACATTCCCAAGTTTGATGGTAAACCAGGAGAGGACCTGAACAATCATGTAATGACTTTCCACCTTTGGTGTTCATCCAACTCTTTGATGGATGACTCTATTCGATTACGTCTTTTTCAGCAAACTCTCACGGGTTCAACCTCGAAGTGGTATATAGAATTGCCACAAGGCTTCTTCACTAATTTCAATACCCTAGCTATGGATTTCCTCACTCACTACCAGTTGCCAATCTGTTATGAAACATGGACCGAGATTTTGAGTTCTTTCAAGCAAATTAAAGCCACTCATATCTCTGATCACATTCATGAGTGGAGACGAAGACGTTGTCTAATCAAACTCAATCTTCCCAATCAGTTATTGGCAGAATGGTTCACAAAATCCTTCATGAATGACATCTCTACAGACATTTCTATGGGTGGAGTTTTCACAGAAGAAAAGGCGATTAGTCGTGCCCAGTATCTCGATCTTGTTTATTCACAAACTGGTACTCTTTATGATCTACTCCCTGATGCACCTTGTCCTTCTACCATGACCACCTCAACGACCCTAGCAACTTCTCATGCTGCTGATGGTGTGATATGTACTTTCCATACTCAACCTTAGTCTACACAGACCTCTCACACCACACCCAAATCCCATGCTTCTAATGCTCAAACTGCTCTAACGCCCACCCCTCCCACCGGTAAAACTTCAGAAGTGAACATCGTTCAATCGAATCCTACCAGTAAGAAAAAATCTAAAAAAGGGAAGGGTAGGAATAAGGAGGATAATAATAACAACCCACAATCCGATAATATCAAGACACAACCTGCTAAAGATAAGGATAAACGCAAACCTCACTATCCTTTCCTTATTTGTGGTGATGATCACTACATGAAGGATTGTTCGAGACGTGTTGAGGTCACAAAGTTCCTCCAAGGGACCCCAAAACCTCCTACCCCTGTCGTCGTGTCTCAACCCTTCCCTTCTCAACAACAGGCTCAATTGGTCATCCATGATCAACCTTCTTCCTCCACCACCTCCTATGTACTTATGTGTAATGGTGATTCAAAGAAGAATGACATCACACTTACCACTAGTGCCAAAGATTACCCTTCCTCCAAGGAGAAAGTTGATGATATACCACCTTTGTTGGTTCAACAATCTCCCTTGGCTCCACCTTCCAATGGTCCTCTTCATCTCGAACGACCGAACCCGACACAGTCCTTCTCCCTCCTCCCAAGGGCATGGTTCGAAAGTCTGCTTTCAATCCTCATGCGCGTGCTGCCCAGAACTACAGTATAGTGGAAGATCTGGCACAAGCAACATCTGCAATGTCATCCCTCGAAGTCCTTCAAATTTTTCCTACACAATGGAAGGCGCTGTTAAAATCTATCGGTGGAATTGACCCTACAGATACAAATTGAATAATATTTGACTTGGAAAGTCACATTCCAAGGTAACCCTTCCAACTTGTATTTCAAATACAAGTTGTTGTCTTCAACAAGAACATTTGTAGAATAGTTATTAATGAGGGTGCCTCGATGTGTGTCATGTCCATTTCCTGCTGGAAATCCATTAGCTCTCCTCCCTTAACTGAATCACACAACACGCTCAAAGCCTTTAATGGGTCTATATTTAAGCCCTATGGTGTCCTCCCTTCATTGCCTATTACGTTAGAAGGCAAAATGGTCAACATTGAAGTTGAGGTCTTTGACGCACCTCTTAATTACAACCTTCTACTCAGCCGTAGCTGGATCGATTCTATGCGTGCAGTCGTGTCTACTCTTTTTCGAATCATGCGTTTTCCACATCAAGGAAAGGTAGTTACCGTAGACCAACTAGCCTTATTCGAATTTGACACATGTACCAGCAACATACCTTTCATTGCAAAGACACCCCCTAGATACGAGAATGTCGACATGGGTCTACTAAAAGATTCCACTATGATGGGTACATTCCCAATCCCACCACCAGACATTCCACCACCTCTGGTTGCCTCAATCAACATGATTTCCACCTCCGTTCGTGAATCTCATTCATCTTCTGACCCATGGCTAATACCCGAACTTGGTGATTATTCCCACTATGGCAACAAGATACCTTTAAGTCTGATTGAATCCACCTATCAAGCCATTCAATCGGCATCCCCCTCTACCCCCGCTCTCGGTGATTCATCTCCTGATCCTTTTCACGTGATTTTTCCCACAGATGAGATGATCGTGTCAGTTATGTCCATGGAAGACTCTCCTTGGGACGATGGACATCATCGTTCCATTCTCTTCCTGGAACCACATACACTTGAGAGTTACCAACGGATTTCGACCCCGTCAATTGTTGTCATTATTACTTTGGTTCCCAACTCCACACACAATGTGTTATATGAAGGGAACTTAAGCAACATTTCACCCACCATCCCCCTCGACATCTCTATCAAACCTGGAGTTGTTGAAAATGTCCATATCGGAGCTTCATGTTCCACCAATGAAGTTGTCACATATAAGTCACTTTTCCAAGAATTTCGTGACATCTTCGCGTGGAGCTATGAAGAGATGCCCAACATTGAGCCCGATATTGTTGTACATGAAATTAAGACATACCCGGGTGCTAAACCCATCCAACAAAGACTTCACTCAATCCACCCCCACAAAGTCGCCGCTATCAAGCTTGAAGTTGAGAAACTTCTTAAAGCTGGCTTTATTTATCTCGTGGCTTTAACTGATTAGGTATCCAATCTAGTTATGGTTAACAAGAAGCAAGGTACGATTCATGTCTGTGTTGATTATAGGGATATCAACAAAGCTTGTCCTAAAGACAACTTTCATGCCCCCTTCATTGACCAAATCGTCGACGATTGCGCCACCAGTGAAATCTTCTCTTTGATGGATGGTTTCTCCAGATATAATTAGATCAACATCTTACCCACGGATCAACACAGAACCACTTTTATTTGTCCTTAGGGCACTTTTGCCTACCGAAAACTTCCCTTCGGTTTAAAGAACGTCGATGCCACGTTTCAACGTGCTATGTCTTATTCTTTCCATGATATTAAACATGTTGTACAACCATATCTAGATGACCTACCAGCACATTCCATGCATCGTAGTGATCATCCAGCCCACCTCCAAGCCATTTTCCTTCGTTGTCGGTTCTATCGTATATGCTTAAACCCACACAAATGTATCTTTTGTGTGGAGTCCGGTCGACTCTTAGGATTTATTGTGTCACGCCAAGGGATCAGGTTAGATCCTTTGAAGGTTGAGGCTATTCTCAATCTCCCTCCTCCTTCTTCACTTCGCCAGCTACAAAGTTTTCAAGGGAAGGCAAACTTTCTATGTCGTTTTATCCCAAACTACGTTGAGTTAACACTCAGATTTACTCGACTATTAAAGAAAGGCTCTGAACTCGCATGGGACACCACTGCCAACAAAGCCTTTGAATCTTTGAAATTGGCTTTAACCTGTACCCCACTACTGTTCTCGCCCAATTATAGTCGAGATTATTTCCTTTATCTCGTTGCTTTGGATTCAACCATTGCCATGGTTCTGGTCCAAGAGGACGATTCTCACAATGAACATGTTATTTATTATTTGAGTCGGAGTCTCACGACTACCAAAGCCAAGTATTTACATGTTGAAAAAATGGCCTTGGCAGTTGTTCAAGCTGTCCAACATTTCCGGCACTATATCCTTTTACGGAAGACCACCATGATTTCCGATTGCAACTCTATGCAACACATTCTTACACACCAGTTGCTAGGGGGAAAATACTCCAAATGGATTGTGATACTCCAGGAGTTTGACTTAGAGTTTGAATGTGCTAATTCCAAGAAATCCTTGGTGTTTACTGAGTTGATATGTGACCTTCCCTATTCTGAGACAAAAAATGTAGTAGAGGATTCATTACCCGATGAATCCCTTTTTTTGATCAGTTCCAATGACCTTTGGTATGGAGATATCATTATATATCTCCAGACTCAGAATTTTTGGCCCAATTTGTCTAGTACTGACCGTCAATGCATATGTTACCAAGCCCGTTAGTATATCGTCCTCGGTGATACTCTTTATCGTCGTGGAGTTGACTCCATTTTTCAACGATGTCTCACTTATGATGAGGCTGATAAATATTTGAATGACTTCCATTCTAGAGCATGTGGTGGTCACATGTCTGGGTATGCTACTGCCCAAAAGATCTTACGAGATGGGTATTTTTGGCCTTCTCTCTTCAAAGATTGTATTATTGCCGTCCAAAAATGCCATGCTTACAAAACATACAATAACAAAATAAGATCTCACCCCGCTCCCTTACATCCTATAGTTTCCATTGGAACCTTCGCTAAATGGGGCATTGATTTCATGACATGTAACCCTCACTCGGCCAGGGGGCATGGGTACATTATTGTAGCCGTAGATTATTTCATGAAATGGGTCGAGGCAATGCCTACATTCGAAAACACGGGTAAAATTGCAACCTTATTCATGTTCAATCACATTATTACACGATTTGGAATCCCACAGGCTATCATCACCAATCATGGTAGCCACTTTTGAAACTTTATGATGTCTGATCTTATGGAAAAGTTGGGTCTTCGACATGAAAACTCAACTCCCTACTATCCACAGGCCAACGGCCAAGTCGAAGCAATACACAAAGTACTTATTACCATGCTTCGATGGATTATCGGAATTCACAAAATGAGTTGGAACACGATGTTTTTCTCAGCATTGTGGGCCTATCGAGCATCCGTAAAGTCAGCGATGGGGTTTACACCTTCCCAATTAGTGTACGGTTTAGAAGTTGTTCTACCGATTGAATGTGAAATTCCATCGTTAAAACTAGTCGTCCAACTTCTCCCAAACACCTCTGTTGAGGAGGAACATCTGTTGTATCTTACACAATTGGACGAAACCCGTCGCGATGCCACCCTAGTTATTGAAACCCATAAGAAATGCATAAAATCCCAATACGACAAACATGTCAAGCCACACGTGTTTTCTGAAGGTGATCTAGTTCTCCTCTATGAACAAGATCATGATTTGCTAGGAGACGGAAAATTTGAGGCTATGTGGAGAGGCCCTTATATTGTTAAAGGAGTGTTGGAGAAGGGAGAATATGAGTTAGTAGATTACAATGGCATTCCTTTGAGTGAACCCAGAAATGGGATTTACTTAAAGAAGTACTACACTTAGCCTATCTCTGCATAAGCACTTGTATTTTTACTGTATCATACTCTTATGTGTTACTTTAGTGTGTTTCTGCTATTTGAATTTTACCCCTGACTACTTACCCTGCATTGTGTTTGGTCTCCAGATGTCGGTGTTTTCGCTACCTTACATTGTCTTCGCCGATGGTGCTAGACGTAGTACCCAGAATTTAACTTTTGTTGCTTGGGCAATTTATGCACCCTCAAATGAACTTGTTTGTCTACAAGGTGTTTGTCTTGGTCGAGCGACCAATAATATCGCAGAATATAGCGCGTTCATCGAATTATTGGCTAGTTCTATTTCGCTTGGGATTCATCGCTTCATTATACGACTTGATTCGCAGCTAGTAGTACTACAGTTAAACAATGTGATACTATCTGAAGTCCTACTCTATTACAAGTATATTTACTAATCCGCCTCTTGGAACGTCATTTCGATTATATTGAATATCAACACATTCCTATATGTCTAAATAGATTAATTGATGCTCTACCTAATTATGTATTAGACAAACATTTGAGACATTTGTAATTCCAATCCAAAAAGCAGAGTAAACCAGTAAAAGCCTCATGTATATATATATATAATGATATAATGTTTACAAAAAGAGTTTTCATCTGAAGATCAAAATATCAAAATATAGAGCCCATGGCCCCTGCAAAATGGCATCATGGATGCCTCTCGCGATAGCATACTACTGCTCTCGCTACCCTACGTAGTAACCGAATAAGTGATTCAGATATGCCTATAGTATGGCATTGATAATGCCTCGGGATCTCCTCGATGGATATATCAGGGATGTCTGTCATCAAGCCTTCAAGGTTCTTCTCTATCGCATCATAATCCTTGACATCCCATCCAGCTACTACGCGTGCCTCTCCTCGCCTCTGAATAGGAGAAGAGCTCGGGGGTTGGTGTGGCCCTACATCTGCATGATCGAAATTTTTGATTAATCTTTCGATTGAAAATGCAAAAACATCAAATATTTAAAAAAAACTCATAAAAACATTGTAAAAAACAAATTCCTTTCTTACCTAGATCTCCCCACTGAGATCCCTCAGGGAGAACCAAATCTGGATCACCCCAAAAGTCTAGACCGACATAAGCATAATCATCAATCATCAAGATTTGCGGTTCCAACCAATTGAAGAATGCATCATCATACTTCACAATCTGGCCCGCCACATGCCATGTCATCAGATCACACCATGTTTTCATTTATGGGTCTCTCGGGGCTGTTATTCCCCATTCCACCTGCAGGCGTAGGTGTGGAACTCTTTCTAGGAAGAAAGATACTAAAATAGACCCATAACCGAACTGTTTGAGGTCCCCATTCTTGCTTTTCATGAGTTGAGTTTTCATGCTGCGTAATACACCGTCACACCAATTGAATACTCGAGGCTCCAAGCATTCAGTAGAATATTGGAAGTAAATTTAGAGTGCCATGTGTGGCGAAGCACTCCCTGCCATCCGTGTAACAGTAAAAAGGATGGTCCTGAGGGTCAAATCTCTCACACCTCAGATTTCTACTTTTCCTTTACGTCTTTCGGCATCAGGTTCACAATGCCGATGAATGTACTCACTCATGGGCGATCCCCCACCTTGACCACCTGTCAAAGTCACGCGTGCCCCATGGCGTGACAACCCTATCAAGAAATAAATATCCTCAATATACAAAGAGAGTACATGAACACCCACATGGAACACTTGTTGTTCTGAATCCCACATATGAACCAAGTATTCTAGTAATCTCCGTTGGGCTCTCATGCCCTGAACTTTGAAGAATTTTAATAGACCAAATTACCGAAGTGCATTCACCGTCTCCAGATCATTTAAATCCATAAGATCATCTTCTTCATGCTCATGCTCTCACCATTCCAACATCTTTGCAAGCAAACACTTGCATGGGAAACAGAGAAGATCTTCAACACACCTTTTCAACATTTTTTGGGATTTTTGTTGAGTCAACGTTCACTTTTCATTTTAGTTTTCTGGCCACCACAATCAAACTTCAAGTACAGTGTGTAATTTACGTGAGTGCACCTTAACGCACCTGCGGAAATCATTGATTTCCACAAGGCCCATTACAGGCCACTCGCGGCGGCCCCAGCGCACGACTAGCAGTCCCAAATCATAAAAAAATCTTGATTTTTTACCATCAAAAACAAAAATTAATCATTGAAAAGATAGGATATGAGATGCTTACCTCTTTTACGCAATCCATTCATTGAATGATCTCACGTGGCCTCCGCAATCCTTCGTCGAAGTTGAGGTAAAAAACAAGGGTTTTTGGTAAGTTTTTGACGAAGTGAAAATAAAATGGTGAAAAAGACTTTTTGCTTCTATTTATTTATTTATTATCATTTTTTCTAATATTTTGTTTTATATAAATACATTTTAGTCAAAAACCCATTAACTCTAAAGGTCTTGTAAGTGTTTTTCTCCTTGCAGGAAGAAATTTAGGACCTTGGACAACGAATTATGGACATTTTTTGTGATTTATTCTATTTTTCATTACATGTACAATTACTTTTTAGAGTTTTTTAGAAAAACCTCGAGCACAGTCTTTGTTCATTCTCGGGCTTGAAAAGAGAACGTAACCGAGTATACTTTTGTCATCTTTTCGTACTCATCATGGTAACACGAAAATAACGAAACCTATGGAGAATTCTTTAAGCTCTTTTCATGCTCCATAAAAACGAAAAGATTTCTGAGTGACCTTGTTCTTTTCACGCTCATAAAAGTATTTGAAGAAAACATTTAATGGGTGATAGATTATCACTTTTTCGGTCCTGTCAAACTATTTTACGAAAAAGGAACTGAGAGAATTCTCTTTTAAGTGTTTTTACAGACTCTATAATCATGAAAAACCCTTGAGTTTTCTATCTTTGGACTTGTTAAACAAACATTGACAGACCCATACGGGACCAAACCACTCCTTCTTAGGGTTCGTTAAATATACTCCGAGGGACTCGTCTGAAGGATGAGCTTAAATTGACAAGCATATGTTATGCTCCTCAATCTTGCGTAAAAATAAAGAGGTACTCGCTAGAAATGGTGGGGGGAAATTTGGGAAAGGAATGTGTCTCTATATTTGTATTAATGGCAGTAAGCATCGCTCTTGAACATGACACCCCTCTTCGTCATTTGAATCTAGGTTGGGTAATCTGTTTGTCTCTTGTTTGAGCTTTTGAAAGTTTGTATCTTGGGTCGTCTTTGAGCCAATACTGCCAAGATCATTGTTGTGTCATTCATATGTTCAAGAGAAGTTCAACTGAAAACTTCTATCAAGTCGACCATCTTTGATTGTCCATTCTTACCATGTTGGCCTTCCCTGTGTCAGTCCCAAGTCACATATGTATTTTTCTCTACCCTAAATCTGTTACTTATTTCGTGTCATTGATGGGGGATACATCAAGGCCCTCCTATGACTATTCTTTTCTTGTCGACTTTAGCTCATTATCCAAGAAAAAGACTTAGAAATTATTTAGTACCTTAGAGCTTGCATGCCTCAATGACAGGTTTCTTCGCTTTCGACAGTGGATCCACATCATTGATCCCTGATCGAGAGATTCTGCCAAGTGTTCGACTTCCACTCATTTATTCACACTTGTTGGATTGTACTGGAGTACCTTGGGAGTCATTGACATCAATAGTGATTTCCCTCGCACTTGTTAACAATTTTCATTAATGACTGGTAATCAAGTGGTTTCTATTCACGTTCGACTTCAACATCTGTAATCACGTGACTAGAATCGTACTAATGGACGATGGATTGAAGACCCTGGACTTCACCATTTTTGGTCCAGGTTGCGAAGGAGTATTTGTGATTTGTTTTGACACATAGATCCACTTTTTATGTCTTGTGGCTATGTTCATACTTGAGTTTTTGATGCATGGATCCACAGTGTATTCCTCGTGGCTATGCAGAATCATGTTGACATGGATCCATGTTGTATAATGGTGGCCATGAGATATATTTATGATTTCAAACATTTATGGTCTGAACATGGGCATGCCTACTTCAGACATGGTGTGATGTCGTACAGATGCTTGATTGTTTGCAGGTTCCTGATTGGTGCACCCCTAGTTCTTGACACATACACGCTTATTTTACAAAGTATTTCGGCTATATCAAGTTCCAGCCTCATACTTTGGGGGCCATTCTATTACACATTATTTTGGTCACCCTGATGATGATTACATAAACATGTGTTCAGGTTCCCAATATAATATTTTGCCTGAGAAAAGCAGGTTCCCAATATAATCTTTTGCCTGAGAAAATAAACCTCTTTCCACCCTTGCAAGATGCATTTTTGGAAGGCTGTCGCAGGCTGCTCCCTTTACACAGTGCGAAAATCTTTGATTTTTGTGTGCTTCACTATAGCCATCCTGTGGGATTTTCGCAGGCTGCTATATAGGCAGGTCGCGGCAGCACTTTAAAACTAAAAGAGGAAAGAAGTTATAGCAGCTTCTAGAAGTGGAATCTTCTGGAAATATGAGGTGGCATCCATATGGTTACGATCCTACTGACTTCTCTGATTTGATGGGATCATCCTCATCTCTTTAACCACTTCAGCTTCTTCTATATAATGATAGGCTTCTCATGGAAAAGGTTAGAGGAACAAGCATACAGAATCATAGAGATTGAAGAAAGAATAGGCTGAAGATTGTGTGAGGAAACCTATTTGAAGTGATGCTTGAGGTCTCCACTCATCCATCAAGTTTTTGAGAGAAATCTTCATGCAAATGTCGGGGCAAATGTATGTGTGTGTCAGAACGAAGGGCCACTGAAAGGGAACTTGCGATATCAAGGTGATTCAGTGGTATCTTCTACCTTTCATTAATATAATACGGTGGCATGTCTCTTTCTCATAAAATGATTGATATTTTATTACATGACTCCTTGATCACATGTTTAGGTTGTCATTGAATTTCACCATTGTTGCTTTCACGTTAGTTGATTTGTGTTATTACAGATCTAATCTCACATGAGGATTGGAGCAAACCAAGATCAACAAAGACATAAGGAAGTGATTAATAAGGTATGTTATCTATTCCTCCTTTGGTAATCAAATTCAATGATCGTAATCTAGGGAAAGCATATTGTTCTGTCTTGTTTTGTTCTATATCTAGATGGATCTAGGGGGATTAGTTCATGTCCGCATCTACTAGTTTACCCGTTAGAGAGAGACGGAGAGAGGGGGGGAGAAAGGGGAAGCGAGAGAGAGGGAAGGGGAGGGAGAGGGAGAGAGTGTGAGAGAGAGAGAGAGAGTGAGAGAGAGAGAGAGAG
>JASDQU010284920.1:722-14482 GCA_032191745.1 Picea mariana | reverse complement strand
AACTGTTTGATCCTTCTACTCACAAAGTATTTGCAAGTAGAGATGTACTTTTCCATGAGCAGGAAGCAGGAAATCATGACAAAAACAGTCATGAGGAATGGCATAGACTTCTTGATGAAGGAGTTAAAGAAGAGAAGAAACAACCACAACTGCAGTGACAATAGCCACATCAGAAAGAAGGACTTAGTGATATGGACACTTCAAGCAGTCATAGCTCACCTAGAGGCGAAGGCAAATCTTCACAAAGTGGGGAGGAAGATAATCAATTGAGAAGATCTTCACAACAGGTTCAACTCCCTGAGAGGTATAGAGACTATGCCCTAATGAGTAGCATTTCAAATGTCATAGAACCCATGAGTTTTGATGAAGCAAATGAACTTGATCAATGGCGAAATGCAATGGAGGAAGAATATGAATCTATAATGAAAAACAATACTTGGGAATTGACTGAATTGCCTAAACATAAGAAACCCATTGGATGCAAATGGATATACAAACCCAATTTTAAATCATATGGTATTATAGATAAATATAAGGCTATACTGGTGGCAAAGGGGTATTAAAAAACAACAGGTATTGATTATGCCGAAACATTTGCACCAGTAGCTAAATTGAATACTATCATATTGTTAACTTCTTTAGCTACAAAGTAACATTGGAAGCTACACCAATTAGATGTTAAATCTTCATTTTTGAATGGTGAGTTAAAGGAGGAGGTTTACTTTACTCAACCTGAAGGGTTTGTGGAATAAGGGCAAGAACACTTAGTGTGTAAGTTAAAGAAAGAATTGTATGGACTAAAACATGTACCTAGATCATGGTATGAGAAGATAGACTCTTTCTTTCTTCAACAAGGTTTTATGAGGAGAAAGAGTGATCCAAATCTGTATACCAAATTTGATAAACAGGGGTATATAGTATTGATTTCCTTATATGTTGATGATTTTATAATTACAGGAAATGTAGAGAAATTAATTGATGAAATCAAGTAGTTGTCATAAGTTTTTGAAATGAAAGATATTGGTGAGTTACATTACTACCTAGGTCTTGAAGTTTGGAGAAATGCAAGACAAACTTTTGTTTGTCAGAGTAAGTATGTCAGATAATTACTTAAGAGATTTAAAATGGATCAGTGTAAGTATTCTATTGTTCCCATGCAACAGAATGTGGAAATTTCTTGTGATGATGGTTTGAAGGAGGTGAATGGCACTATGTATAGACAGATGGTGGGTAGTTTGAATTATCTCACCACAACCAAACCTAATATTGCATACTCTGTGAGTGTGTTAAGTCAGTTTATGGTGAAACCTATAGAAATCCATTGGAATGCAACAAAGGTAGTACTTAGGTATCTAAAAGAAACACTTGATTATGGTATTAAATATACCGATGCATCTAATGTTGAGTTGACTGGTTACTCAGATTCTGATTGGGCTGGCAATCCAGATGATCGAAGATCAACCACTGGATATGCATTTGGCATTAGATCCGAGGTTGTTTCATGGAGCAGTAAAAATAAGCCTACTGTATCTTTGTCTTCTACTGAAGCAAAATATAAATCCTTGTGTGCAACAACTTGTGAAGGTGTTTGGTTGAGAAGACTTCTTAAAGATGTTGGAAAAGAACAAAAAGAACCTACAATGATCAAATGTGATAATCAAAGTTCAATCAATCTTGTGAAGAATACAATTTTTCATGTAAGGACAAAGCATGTTGATGCTCAGTTTCATTTTGTTAGAGAAAAGTTGTAGTCAAATGAAATAGCTCTTATGTATTGCAATACTAGTGAAAATGTTGCTAACATTTTCACTAAGCCTCTTGGAAAGATTAAGTTTGAGCTATTTAGGGAGATGTTAGGTGTAGGAGTCAATCAATTCTCCATTAAGGGGGAGACTTGGAAATAATGGAGAAAGAGTCAGTTGCAAGAGTCATTTGCAAGAGTTAGTAACATAGTTGTAGCATAGTTGAACTCTGCTTCACTGTCTGTAGAATCTAGTTGTCTGTGGTTTGTTGTAACCAACTAAGTAGAATCATTTCCTATATAATGATGTAATGAGTCTTCATTGAATAATATAGATTGTGAGTCAAGTCTCGCCTGTGTGTTGTTTTCTCATATTTTAAGTGTTGCACCATGGGTTGAGACTGAGAGAGAATGCTAGAGTATATAGTAGGGAAGCTGTCTCTTTGAAACTCCATGATTTTTGCCATCTTTTTCTGAATTTTGGATATTATCCCTTATCAAACCTAACCCGTATTCAGAAGGTTTAAGCTCAATGTAGATTGATTCTATTCGGCTCACTGAGAAAGGGGAAGGCCCTTGCCCATTGTGAGGGAAGGAAAGATGCCTTTTCATGATAGGACTACGCCCATTTCGATGAATATGTCGAATCCATAGTTACTAGAAATCTGATCTGAATTCATGTAGCCTTCCAAGTAGTGTTAGAAACCCTGAGATAGACTTGTAGAAGGGTTGTTTGTTTCTAAATAGTCAACTGGAGGGAGTCGGTGCCTTTCTTTTACAGGTAGGCCCTATTACACCTAGAAAATGGATGAAAGTGGCTTAAAACATTTTGTTAGTCTTCTTTTAGCCTTGAACAAGGCTTGATCGGACCCATTAATTAGCATAAAAAAGAATGCATAGGAGAAAAACCCTAAAACCTACTCCACCCATTTTTTTGCAAACCAATTTTTAGAAGCTACATTTTTAAGGAAACTCAATTTCACTTTATTACAGGCTCTCTCATCTTGACTGAGTGTATCTGCTATTGCCTTTTTGGACCAAAATCACACTATTTATGATCTTCCTACCTGCCAGAAACCCTGCTTGTTTCTTGGATATAAGGAACAACATCTTCAGCTTGGAAGATTTGGATATAATCTTGTAGGTAGGGAGGGGTCCAAGTAAAAAATGTGTTTCCAAATATGTGCCAAATGTGTTTCCTACACTTTTGAAAAATTCAAGTAAAAAATGATGGTGTCTGAATTGAAGCAATCTTATCTGAATGAAGTGGTAGTTTTAACAACAAAGTGGTAGTCTTAACAACAAGGGAGATGCAGTTGTAGATATAGTCAATTTCAATTCAACAATTTCAACAAATTGTGAAATGTTCCATATTAAGTACAGTGACTGAAATGTTTAAAGACTTCTTAGGCATCTTTAATGATACGAGTGCTTTGACTTGTCAAGAAGTAACTGCTTATACCTATATTTATTTTTTCACTATGGCCTATATTATTTTATTGTATTGAGGGAAATATGCAATCTTGATGTAATATGAATAATATTAAGTAGGGAGTATTTCAATTAGGAAGTATCCATTACACTGTAGATAGCTATGTACATATTGGAAGTTGGATATCTTTTAATCTTCTATCATATTTAATGGATGGAAGGATTTCTTTGGCATATAACTTATTTCAATGTCATATGCAATGCTAAATTGTTATGGAATGGATTTCACTTTTGTTAGAGAATGTCGATTTTGGATTTTATGATTATTTGTATAAGAGGTCAAAGGTTCTTTGGAAAATTATGAAAAGAGAGCAAGAACAAGTTTACAAACTGATTGGAATCATGATAAATGGAAGTATTAATTGAGTACAGGAAATGAGCTTAACTATGATGAAAAACAATACTAAATTGTATAGGTTCCTTCTTGATCCTATAATTTTCAAATCCACCTAATGCTAAAAGTGGGTACACGATTTTTTTTTAAGCCTAACTATGTTGAAAAACAATGCTACTAAATTATATTATTTCTTCAACAGATACAAGGGTTTGGATTAATGAATACATACACTATACTTGAAGAGTCACCGTACACAGTTCACTAGGGTCTCTGTTTTTAAACTGTCAAACAATCATCTTTTTATTTGCAGATTTTCTTTCTTTGTTATAAGAACAAGAGTAAAATTTCACAAATAAGTTACAACAATCATATAGGGATAAAATTCAACCTTCCCCTCAAAAATTTTCTTTATAAAACCCCACAACCCTATTTCTTTTCCTTTTTCTATGAGATCCTTTTGGATTTACTTTTTTCGAAAAATTTTCTGAGACTGATGGAGAGACCAGATTTTTCCAATGCTGTCTCCACTACAAGAGAGTTTGTACACTACATTGCAACTATTTTGTCCAAAACTAATTTGTCCAATGTTAATTGCATATCTTTGACCTCCTATTTTTGTTTCTAACTCTTTTTGTCTTTATGGATAGCAAGAGATTCTACCACCTTGGATTCCCTTGTAATTTCAGAAAGGTAATTCAACAATGTATTCTGACTTCTGCATTTCAATTATGCTTCAACCTCTTTTTGTAACTGAAACCTTGAAACTGTTTGTCTTCTTCTATTAGATTTCATTTTCTTTTCCCAGTGAGGGGTATTCTTTCTTTTACCTTTGAAGGGTACACTAGGAAAATTTGATATACATTCAAGTTCCACCACTATTTGATAAGCGTAGTCTAAACGTTCTACCTTTTGGATTTTTTCCGTCTAATTTTCCCATCTGATTTTGTCTGAAATTCGGTGAGGAATGGTTGGATCTGTAGATTTGAGTGGCTAAGTTCATATTATCAGAGTGCCCCAGGGATTCTTCAGCATGCTAAATCCATCTAGAGTGGATAATTTTGTATAATCAGAGTGCTCCAGGGATGATTGAGCACGTTGAATGCATATATAATTTAGAAATGCAATTTAAACAACAAAAAATAGCAATTTTCTCCATATTTGCATTGCCCAATCACCCTATTTTGACCTAAAAACCAAAAGGTAGAATGTTTATCCAACCCCTCTTAAGCCTAGTCTAATCCTAGTCTAAAGACTGTCTATGATCTGTCTAGATTCCATAAACTATGCTCATTCCTTGGATACAAGGAACACCATCTTCACCTTGGAAGCTTTGGATATAATCTTGTAGGCATGGAGGGATCCTCGACCTTCTGATTATCCAAATTTATTGAATCAAGCGAGGGGATCCTCTCTCTTGATTCAAGAAATTTGGGTCTCATTGACATGTATTTGACTCAAGCAAGGGCATCTCCTTTAGTAGACGAAAATTATTACCAAAATTTAACAACTTTTTCTGACATTTCATTTATAGCAATATAAACATAGTCAAATATTTTGTATAAAAAAACATTCATAAAATTTAATAACTTTTTGTGACATTTCATTCATTAAGAGAACCTTTCATCCTCATTGAAGAAGTGTTGGTTACTAATTATTGGTTCTACTCTATCATCTGATTTATTGACCCATGGTTCATGTCTTTTGGGTTTCCAACAAAATCCTCTAAAACTATCGGCCCTCCTGGTAAACCAAAAGGCAACGTAGCACGCAGAATGCGCCACGCAGTCTCACCCGAGATAGATTTAATGGGTGGATGTAAGACTTATGTATTTACAGCCTAGGATTGAGCGTAATATGTGGGATCTGTATTCTAGACCATTTATTATAACTTGTGATTGAAACCTACTGTTATTCACGACTTATTCCCTCACTATCACAACATTATTTAAACAAATAATGTAACAACTCATTCATTCATTAAGCATAACAAATAACTACTGAAAAGATGGTAATGATATGCATGCATTCATCCCATTACACAGATGTTACCATGGTTCACCCCCTCCATGGATACGTCCACAAAGATTTGGCTCTTGCCTCTTTTATTATGGTAGTTGTGCATATCCAGCATCGCGCGCTTACAATTCTCCTCAGATGGGTAAGATCTATACGAGGTGAACTAGATCACACCAGGCTCCTCAGCCTGTGATCTAATCCTTAGATCTTCCTTCTCTCCTCTCCTCTAACTCAACAATCTTACAAAATAGTTCATAACCATATTACATATCACATCAACTCATACATATCTATGATGGAACAATACAAAACCGGACTAACAAGAAGGAACCCCCTATTATACCTATATATCTATATTTATATATTTCAAGTTCTTCAGTTGTCTACAATATATTACCAAAAGCCTAACCCTATTGACATTAGGTCTTCCTCCCATGCGTGCATGTTGTTCTTCCTTCCAGCTGTCGCTTTCCTTGTGCACACCTTCTTGCATGTGTGTGTGTTGTGTTTTCCTCCAACTATTACTTCAGTTTATGCATTCTTTATTTCCCCACAATCGTCCTTCTTTCCACTTTGGCCTACTGCCAACAGGCCCCCAACACTGAAATGTGGCATGTCCCAATCCACCTAATCCTTCGGAGCTTCCTCGATCTTCTTAGTGAGCGTCTGGAAATTTTCCTTGAGATCTGTTGTTTGTGTCAATGCCTGCGCGGTCTTATCCTTAATTGTGTCCACTACCTGGACTGTCACTTCATCGCTCAACAATCCTGTACATTCTTCCTGGGTCTATGCTATTTGTGTCTTAGCTTCCTCTGCCCGAGCCAGTATTTCTACTACCTGCTCCTGTAATGGAAACATTTGAGCCTGATTCTCTTGTTTCTAGGTTTGTGTAGAGATTAGCTCTACCTGCAATTTCTTAATTTCTTACGTCCCTTTGACACATTCTGGCATTGGTATGGTATTCTTCTTATGCTTGAGCTCTTGGATCACTGCATTGATCCTTTCCTCTTCCTTGTCCCAACATTGGACCTATGGATCCTCCTCCAACCTTGTCCAAAGATGTGTTGCTTTATCGAACAAGTCAGTTGTGGTGCTAACCTGCTTCTCTATCTCTTGCAGCTGGATTGTTGCTTCCTGCTTCCTTTTCTCCTTCACTATCGGTGGAGTGGTGGGTATGATCTGTTCTCAAAGATTCTTGATCTCCTTTTGATATTGCTTGATGGCCTACACAATCTGATCAATATTTTCTGCTACTGGAAGTTCATTCCCTTGCACAGTGTTTGGAAGTTTCTCAAAAATTCCTCCTACTCTTTGTTCCAGTTCGTTCCAGGGTTCTTTTTGTTGGTTGTGGAGCCTGATTATCTTCCCGATTCATAGGTCTTGTGTTTTTCAGCCGTTTTTATACCCCATGAAGACTTTACACCCCATAAGTATGTACACTATTCCACGCGGGGGAGTGCAGAGGGGGGGTACCCCCTCTGGGGGGTCCTAGGGGGGCTATCCCCTCGGTTGGGGGTTTTAGGGGTGAATCCCCATGGCTGGGGGGTTCGGGGGTGAATCCCCTGAAGGAAAAATTGCCTTGTAAATGTATATTGTAATTTCACTATAAATATGGATCGTTCATTATAAGCTCGCAGATCTAATGATAGAAATTATGTTAGGGTTTTTTTCCCTAGAAGACAA
This sequence comes from Picea mariana, assembly GCA_032191745.1. Taxonomy (NCBI): domain Eukaryota; kingdom Viridiplantae; phylum Streptophyta; class Pinopsida; order Pinales; family Pinaceae; genus Picea; species Picea mariana. The sequence goes on along the minus strand of JASDQU010284920.1, from coordinate 7,214 downwards.
CCCTCTATTATGAGGGAATTGTATTTTGGCTATGCATTATGGAGAATATTGTATTCTAAGATAAGAGACAGTGAGAGAACGAAGAGGAAGTTACAATGGGTTTTGTTGCAGGTTGTATCCCTTCATTTGTTGGATAATAATAAAGGAAGCACCTGGCAATTTCTTTGGTGGACGTAGCCCACACTGGGTGAACCACGTAAATCTGTGTCTCTATTGTATTGTGTATCTTCTGTGTTTTGTTTCCGCAATTTTTTTTTTTATTGCTCCACAGTCCTATTTTTCTAATACTTTTTCCTCCTGAGTTTCAAACTTGGCCTGCTCACAAACTTTTTCCAGGGATTCCCTCTTCTTTGTTGCTTGTTGTAACTCAACTAAGTTTTTGTGTGCGTGAGACTATACCTCATGGTCGACGCTAACCTGCAACTTGTGTAGTGCCCTTGATGGCATCTGTGTCAAGACCAATTGGATGTTGTTTAAATCCTTCAAGGGTGTCTGCCCCGCGATTTTATCCATGCGCAGCATGCTAGGTGTGATGTAGACCGTTGCGTTTGTGTGTGGTAATGAGTGGACTGGATCTCATTCTTCTACCTCCACTCTTTCGTCGGTATATGGTGTTGATGGATCTATGCTCTTGTTGCTCCTTGCTATTTGTACTTCCCTGAATTTCTTAAGGAACTGTCCTATTTCTGTGAGCTCTTTTTGGAATTTGTCCCTGTGATGTATTGCATGGTCGAAGTCCTCGGCTATACAATCCTTGACCATTCTAGCGATCATGTCCCCATTGTCCTCTGTAATCATGTATTTTTGTGGTGCTTGTTGTGCCTTTGACTTCTTGCGCTTCCTTCCTTCCTGCGTGGTTGGTCTCTTATTTCCCCCTGGTTCCCATGTGTTGGGATTTGAGGTGGTCTCCTACGCTCCCTCAATTTGTTTCTGTTGTTCCTTGGTTAGATGTGTATTCTCCTTCTTTCCCTTATGGGTTCCTGTCTTCTTTTGTCCTTTGTCTGTCTATGTTGGCTTGCCTTGGCCCGTTCTTGGTCACTTGGGCACTTGGATTTCCGGAGGTTATGTTTCCCCCTGCTCTGCCTCTCCTTCTGTTGTTCTTTTTTCCTCTTCTTGGGTGATGGATGGAATCTTCCATTCATTGGGCCATTCATTGATGACCATATCAATATCACCCTCTGTAATGCAGTAGTGCATCTCTACCCATTGTTTATCTGGATCCTGCCTTCCTGTATCAACATTTATTGTTGTGTGGTCTAGAAATTGGCAATGTTTGCATATCGCATGACAACCTCGGGTGTTATTCTCCACGATCGGCTGATGGCTATCTGTATGTCTCATAGGTACGCTTCAAATATGATCCCATTCTCCCTCTTATGCCTAGCGTTCGGCCCTTCTTTCAACAATAAATACCTCGCTCCTGCTGGCTATGGTTTGGTACAAAAAACTACATAGCTTGGTTCTCGCCATCCCATGAAGGCTATTAAAGTAATCAACCATGAGTAGTGGAACTTTTTGCCTAGGTCCTACACATCCTTGTATTCATCTAGGAATAATTTTAATAAGTATGGTGCCCAACTCATTAAGGTGCCTTTTGCGCACTGGGCTGCAACTGCAATGACTCCAGCTGGTACTTCCTTCCTGCGACATTTTCTTAGCAACTTGCATGCTAATATTTTTGCTCCAACTTGTGTGGCTGCATTGTTGATCCGTTTAAGGATGATGCCTCTAGTCCCCCTGGCGGTGCCATACTTCTTCTTCATTTCTTCCGCCGATTCTTTCTCCTTGGATTTTTCGTCCAAAACCAACGCGGGATCCATACCCCGAATTGGTAAGCCTTTTATTTGTGCAATAATCTCAATAGTTATGGGGGTGGTTTTGTCCATCCATATGTCCCCTCCACGTGTGACTTATAACAACTGCTTGATGCATGCTGTTTCATTCTGGCCTCTGCCAAAATGTGGTAGGTTCAGCAGACCTAAGATTCCTGTTTTCTCCAACCCAATTTCCCACTGGTATGGCTGGTTAATTATTTCTCCAAGCTGATTTGTGCCTATGGTCTGTATAAAAACCCTCTGTGCAAGTTCAGGGAACTTGGATTCGGTTGCTACATCATGGTATGAGTATGTGAGCTTCCCGACGTGACCCAATATCTCTTATCCTACATGTACCCCAACTGGTATGCGTGGTAGAACAATTTCTGCTGCAGGTTTCTTGTCGGGTGAACTTGGTATCTGTATCTTGTCCTTCTGCTGCGGTGGTTGGCTCGAAGTTCCAACAAATTCCGGTTGTTCCCCTGTATGCCATTCTGTCCACGTCGAGACATTATTTGTGGTATCCCTTGCTGGGTGTTCTGAGATGGTCATTTGAGACTCATCTGGCTCCACTTCTATTGTCAGATTCGGTGCCATGCCATTAGCTTTCGAAGTTGCTTCTGTATTCTTTGGTTGCACCTCCTTCCGGGTTTCTTCTTCCTGGTTCTACGGTTTCTGCACTGCTGTGGCTGCATATACATTGGTGGCCTCCACTGCTAGCTACCAGATTTCTTCCAGTATCGGTGTGGGTTGTACTGGTATCCTCTCTAGGGATGGGATTTCGTCGATATTGATGACCTCCGGTAGCTATTGTTCACCTTCTTCGGTCTGTCCTCGTGATCTGGTTTGAACTCTGGTTTGTCTAGCGGTCTGGCTCGCTTCTTCTTGCTTAGTCCCAATCTTAGACCATGGTGCTCATCACGCTCAGTAGTGGTTCACCCTTGAGCTAGGACAAAGATCCATCCAAGGCAAGGGAATCCTAGACTAGGCCGAGGTTACAGAAAAATTGCACAGTGAAACCGAAAGGATTCTCTCCGAGAGCCTTCCTATGCCCACTACTTACAGACTTTCATTCCCCACATGCCTATTCCACCCAAGAGTATGCACCTTCACAAGCATAGTCCATCGGTGCTTCACCTCCCTCTTTGGGTCTCGGCAACAGGCTGGATCAGGAATTCTTAGAGATCCGTAGCTGGTGCTCGACACTCTCTAGGAGAAAACCACTTCCCAGCAGACTCTTTCACCTGGAGAGAGCTTCTCACAGGCCTGACAACCTGCCTCTTCTACCATGGGCCTGACAACCCAGTTCTACAACCACTTTCGAATCAGTTCCAACCGGGTGAGGGAAACCACAATAGCATCAACACTCAATTGACACACTGATGGTGACCACAACAGAAAATGGGCATAGGCCTGAAAATGGCAACGGCTAGACGCTAAGACACCGAATGCTTAGGTGATTACCCAGGTGTCAGATTCCACAGAAGACATAGATCAACCCATGGATTACTGGTTTCAGGATGTGTGACAAGAAAATTATGCAGAGGTCGATGATGGATTCCAAACGCAGAGACCAGATAGAATTCATGGGAATACACTAGTCGATCACAGAGGTCTCATGGTTTCGGGTTTCAGAGCCGCGTGAGGTATGCAGAGATCAGACAAAGAGGCCACACGATTCAGACAAAAAACACAAGAATGGAGGACAAACCCCCATCACGACACAATTCTTGGATTAAATTGCATGTGCCTGGGCCAGCACTTGTCGCCCATGAAACTGCATGCATTCCATCAAGTATACATTCCCCTTTTCCAGGAACTTAGGATAAAAGTATACCTTTCACACCACTTTGGAATAATAATAAATTATTATCTCAAGGACTTAAGCCCATAAGATTAGCCCCTCTTTCCAACCTTTTAGCCCCCTTTCCTTTACCCACCTTGTGGAAGCTTAGTCCCCCATCACTCTTTCTTTGTGGCCAGTCTGCACACAACGATGTTTAATCTTTATTAATGTTCTGCATAATTACATATACAAAAACAAGCTCCTGGCCTTTAACACTTAGGCTCTTCGGCCTAATAAACACATAAGCCCACCATCTTATCAACACTCGACTCACCGGCCTACAAAACATATTTTACAATTCATAAATACAACAGGGGATCATCCTTGGGGATATTACATGTACCTAGAAAAAAATATCTCATTTTGACTTTGCCAGCCTTAAAATAAATGTTGTGTGAGTAAAGTTTAATAATTATAAAATTTCCATTAAAAACAATTTTGCTAAGCTTTACTGAAATTTGAGCATAGGTCTAATTGGAGGTATAAGGACTAAAACTAATTAATCAATTAATAAAGGGGGATGAAGAAAAATCAAATTTAAAAATTAAAGGAGAAAGAATTTATCCAAAAAAAAAAAATTGTTGGCTACATGCAAAAATTGTTAATTTAGAACTTAGACCAAAAAGGGGAAACTTAAATACAAAAGGAATGTGAAACATAGAAGGGAATCTAGTCTAGAAAACATTCCAAATTCGAAGTCAACTAAGCTTTAGGAAAAACGTCGGTCATTAAGGGAATGTGAGGGAATAAAGGGACATCGAGGAGCATTTTTAGGAACGCTTTTAGGTGGGTGAGTGAAATTAACAAATTAATTTAATCAATTAAATGAATTTCTGGTGCAACTAAGGGATCGGGTGACAAGTGTACGGGGGAGAATATTCCTAATAAATTTTTAATAAAAGGAATTAAAGGTACATTTCGACAATTAGTCACTAAGAGAAATCTATAAAAGAAATGGCAGAGGAGGGGAATGGATTATGACTGGGTGCATAATGTTATGTTGTCGGATGTTTCTTGACTGATTTTTCTTGTGGGAGTTGTGACACCAAGCTCGAATAGAGAGTGGTAGCTCAACCTTGTGAGGCGAGCTAGGAGCTAACTGTTCTTTGGTTGTTTGTGTGGCCCCTTTGCGACTCCGGGGGCTCAGAGTGAAGAAAAGTACCCCTAGCATTGGCTGGGAGGTACCGGTGAGGTCTCAACGATTAACAAGTGGGAGATTGGAAGGACGCCACTGCAAAAGGATGTTGCCGGCTTCATAATTCTTCGCCATCAGTTACACTAATTTAATCGAGTATTGAAATTTTGTTAATTAAATTTTTACCTATTAGATTTAGAAATTATTTCCATTGTGTAGTATAATTGACATCTAATTTGGCGAGTTTTCCTTCGATGGTTTCAGTATAACCTAGAAGCAAATTCTGAGGTTGTTGTCGTATAAATATTTCAGAACCTTGGATATAGACATGTATAGATATCTAATTATCTACCCGCGACCGTGGTTGCTAGTTATAGATTTAAAACTTCACCTTACCTTGTGTATGGTTAGATTGATGCGGTGAAAGGGGGGTCATGTTGTTGTCAAATTTTGATGCTTATTGTTTGGGCATGGACAATTTGAAGAACAAAAGAACCTCGCTCCCTTGCTAATTTTAATTAAAATATTACAACCAAAGTCTGCTTACTGCGTCCCAACATTTTTGTAAAGATGTTACCCTGCCACACTCATGAAGCGACGGAGATTGCATGGGATTGTTACCGCTGTCTTGGGATGCATGTCAGTATTGGGTGAAATTCTATCTGGTCTTATCAACGCTTCCCCATCTAGACTACCGTTGTTTTCACCACGAGATTGGTTGGGCATTCTGGAATTACCGTTGTATTGAAACTCCTCGGTTAAATTGGAATCCGCCGTGTACCAGAGTGATCTACTGTCCATATTTTTTTAAAATATGAAATTTCCTCTTTATGGTAGTTCATTGCCAGTCTTTGAGGATAGGATTTCTGGTAGTGGATGGATCTCCTAAACCCCCAACCTCTACGTTTATGTACTCACCATTTGCGATTTCCTTTCCTTAAGTCGAAACTCTGCTCAACTGACGAATCTCGAATTTGAGTTTCTTCTCTACGACCTTCGTTGGAGGCTCTGAGTGTTCAACCCTTTTCCCAATGTTTTCGCATGGTGAGCATCTCTGCGATTATAGTTATTATTCTGCGTTTCTCTACTTACTCTTCAGTCCGATTTTGCTGGGATTATGCCCAGATTCGTTCCCTTGGGGTGACTTCTTTTCCCTCGAATTTCTCTCAGATTTTCATGGGAACACCTGGCCTTTACTCCCTTCCTTGCGTTGGGGAAGGTTATACTCCTGCATCCCTTTTCTTCGCGATTGGGTACTCAACAAATTTCGGTTTACTCAACAACTCTTTAAATACACCTTGGATTAACCAGATAGTGTATTTCTTATGTCTCCCCTCACTTAATACTTGAATATCCCTCCTTCTTCATTAATTTAAGGGTTGGGTTTTAATCTTAAATTACTACAGGTTATTTAAGAGGAATTCCATTTATGTATTGCACAAGATAAAACCTTCTTGATGTTCTTAAGGGACTACATAAACCTAATTTAAACGCGAATGAGTTTTAATGTCATGCTTTCCTCGATGACTTATTCACTAATGCTTGGGTCATAGTCCTTTAATGCTTACACTCTTATTGATGCTTGATGCTCTTCTTTAGGATAGTGTAAAATTTGCCTCGATGCACCTTAAGACTAATGTGGACGGATAATTAATTAATCATCTGTTTACTTGCGTTATGTCATGTATAGCAAGAGG
>JASDQU010284917.1:0-14482 GCA_032191745.1 Picea mariana | reverse complement strand
GTAACTCTGCCAACATCAATGCGACCTAGTGCTTGACCCTTGTGTGAGAAGGGCTTCCCAGGACAATATGTTGCAAATGGAATTTAACACTCCCTAACTCAAGATGCTATTGTGTGTTTTGAGCTTTTGGAGAGTGTATCTCTCTTCCTACTCCAAAGCACTAGCCTAGCTAAATATTGGTGTAAAAGAGCCCTAGAAAAGAGTTACTAGATAAATTTTAAGATTACGCAGTGTTTTTAAAAACTGTTGTTTACTCAAAGGTAACGGAAGTGAAACTTATGTTGTATAACTCTGACCCAAACGATGCAAGGATGAGAATGAAATGTATCACTTTTCGTTCAATGAATCCTATGTATGGGAGAGAGAGAAAATTTTCCAAATCAACTCGGAACTACAATGCAAAATTCCCTTTCAAATGTCCATGCAAACAATCACTTATCAAATGAAAAATTCTCTACTATGTGTTTTTCAAAGCTTCAACAAACTCTAAAATTTGATTTTCAATGTTTTGTAAATAACAAAAACAATTTGATGAAAGAAAAACTTTGTGTTCACTTTTCAAAAAGAACTCAGACTATGACAACAAGAGTATAGAAAATCAAATCAACAAACAAGTGAATAACCCAATCTACTCTTTCAATGAAAGCAAAAATAAAGAGCAAACCAATGTAGTCTTCTCAAATACACAAGAAAATGATCTCTCAAACCAACAAGCAAAAGAGAAAACCAAGCAAACTTAACCTTCAACCAATCACTAGTTCTTGACTAATGAAACACACTTAGAAACTGAAGTCCAAGAGAATGGTTTTGTCACAAAGAGTCAAGAAATGAAAGTCAAGCTACAAATGACCAGAAAAGCCTTGAAACCCTAAGACTATTCAAGCATGCAAACAAAAGCAAGAAATATATCAATCAGAGGTCCAAGAAACCCATAAGAGGTATTCCAACTGATCTGGGCAGTCAGAAAGACCAAATCTTAAAATCAAAATTTTGAAAAAATTATGTTCGCAGGCAAGCAATGTAACACAGTGCGAGAATCACTGATTCTCGCAGGTGAACCTTTAGCAAGGCGCGAGAACCTTGCACTGAAACATATAAGCAGGGTGCGAACCCTACCAGTTCTCGCAGACTGCAATGAAGTGCAGTGTGAGAATGCCTGAACTTAATCAAAAAATTGAAAAATAAAGCAAATTTCAAAAAGGCTTCTGGACCCAGAATGTCTATCAGGATATCCTGAAGACTCAGAGACTGATAGGACAGGAGAAAAATGAAACCAGAGCAAATGGCCACAGAAAAACACAAAAAGCCACAAGAAAAAGGGATGTTCCCCAGTGGAGTTGCCAATTTTGTTATTGGATAAATCCGTAAGTGCGGACACAAACCGATCTCCCTAGATCCACCTGGATCTAAAACAAAGCAAGACAGAATAATACTCTTTCCCTAGATTTTAACTATTGAATGTACTAGGAGGCAAGATCAAAGAACATACCTTAAGATCGCTTCCTTTGGTCTTTGTTGCTCCCGCTTTGCTCCGATGCTCTAGTATAGTCAAGACCAAAACAATACAAACCAATCAAAGTGAAGAAAGCACAGTTTATTCAATAGTGAATCTATGTATATGATCAAGGAGTTATACAATAAAGTAGAATTAGCTTTATGGGAAAGGGACATATTACTGTATCATATTGATGGAAAGTAAAGATTACAACCTGAGCCTTGATGTTGCAAACTTCCTTTCAATGGCCCTTAGCTCTGACACACACACTTGCTCACTTGTATGAAGAAGATCAACCACCTTTGATAAACTTGCTGGAATTCTTAGCTGCTATAGCATCAGTCCTTCACACAGTCTTTCATCAATTATCCAATGTCTCACTTAACCTTGTTTGCTTCTAACCTTTTCCATGAGAACTCCCTCAATATATAGGAGAGAATGAATTGGTTACTTGGATAAGAATGATCCCAAAATATCTGGGAATCCAGTACTAGGATAACTATTCGAATGCCATCTCATCCTTCTAGAAGATTCCCTTCTAGAAACTTTGAGAGCTCATCTTTTTCCTTGCTTTAGAAAGTGTTCGCACCCTAGCAGTTATACACAGTGCGAACCCCTCACAGTCTGGCTTAAAGCAGCCTGCGAGAATCATGCATTCTCACAGGCAAATGTATTAGTAGCCTGCGAACCTTCCTCAAAAATGATATTTCTGGAAAGAGAAGAAAGTAACTTTTTTCATGAAAAAGTTCTAATGAAGAGCCTGAGTACACCATTATCAATACATCATCATGATGACCAAAATCTTGTGTAACAATCAGAGCTACGCTTTAATCACTAAAATAAACAATAGATGACTTAGAACGAAGAATTCAAAAGCCTACAAGTGGAGAATCTTCGGTAAAATGAGGAGGAGGAGGTGAAGGTGGTGGACCTTCAGATCCCCCTTCTCCTTCCCCTTCCTCCTCATCGTCATCAGTTTCTTCTGAAGCAAGTAAACATTCTTCTCATTGAAAGAAGTCCTCTAAGAAGTCTGAGCATAATCTGCCATTAATAAAATTGGATGTTAAGTTTGAGTTGTCGACCTATGATGGAGAATTGAATGCCGAGAAATTGAACAATTGGATTAAGCAAATAGAGGTATATTGCAGGGTTCAAAGAATTATGGATGAAGTTGCAAAGATACAATTATAAGCCACTCTTCGACTAAGTGGCACTGCCTTAATATGGTGGGAGAGTAAGATGCAAGTTGATTTGGTTCAAAAGGGTAAATAAATCTCTTCTTGGGATACATTTACTAAGGCTATAAGGAAATAATTCTATCCACTGACACATACACAGATGACAATGATTGAGTGGCAGCATCTGAAATAGGGTAAAGGCTAGAATATTCAGGCATATACACATGAATTCAAAAAGAAGGCATTATCCCTAGGAATTTCATTGTATACTCATGAAACTCTTCTAAAGTATATTGGTGGCATGCACTCATATCTTCGTCACACTATTCTAATATTTAGCCCTACTAACATTGATAAGGTGTCAGTACAAGCCACACATGTAGAGGCTAGTAAGGGTAAGCATGCGAGCGAAAATAAGAAGCCATTCAAGTTCAAGAAGAAACCAAAAGGTAAATGGAAGAGTAAGAAATCAACCATAGTGAAGCAAGTTGAGGGAAGACCTACATGTTCCCACTTTAAGAGAAAGGGACACAAGGAATGACAGTGTTGGAAGTTGCATCCAGATCTATGACCAAAGAGATTCAAGGATAAAGGGAAGCATAAGATTGTTGCATCAACTCATCAGGATTTAGGGTCAAATTTCGGAGATAAATCCAAAATCATGGCCATAGGAAGCAAAGATATATCATCTATCAGTTCGAATTCTTCAGTTCAATCTGCCAAGATGGAAAGTGATACTGATCAGAAGAAAAGGAGAAAGCTTTTTCATGTCAAATTTATAGTCAAGCATACAAAGGTAGATACTTTGTTTGACAGTGGATCTCAAGTTAATCTAATATCTGAAGCAATTGTTAAGAAGCTGGGATTGAAGACGACACATCACAAAAAGCCATATCCATTAGGTTGGGTGTGTGACAATTCTAAGTTGCAAGTGACAAAGCAATGTAAGATCAAGTTTGCAATTACAACTAAGTTCTTTGACGAGGTCGAGTTAGATGTTGTGCCTCTTGACATTTGCAACATTGTCTTGGGTAGTCCATATCTATTTGACAGGAAGGTGGTGTTCTATCAAGAAGAAAATAAATATCACCTTCTCAAGGATGGGGTTGAACATATTGTCAGAGCTCATCGCATCAAAACTAATGTTTCTTTAGTGAGCATAGGGTAAATGAAGAGACTCGTGAGCGCAAGTAAATCTTTTGTTCTCATGATAGTGAAACGAAAAGGAGAAGATATAACAGATTCTTTAGCAGGTTGTGATCCAAATCATAAATGGGAATTGATCAACATCATATTTAATTATGATGAGTTGTTTCAAGAGCCTATAGGGTTGCCTCCTAAAAGAGAGTTTGAACATGAAATATATTTGCAGCAAGATGCTCCTCTTCCAAACATTGGAGTGTACAGGTCATCAATAATCGAGAATGCAGAAATCAAGAAGCAAGTTCATGAGCTACTCGATAAAGGAATCATCAGACCAAGCTCCTCTCTATGTGGTTCTCCTATTGTATTAGTTCCAAAGAAAGATGGCACATGGAGGATGTGTATTGATTTTCGAGCCCTGAACAAGATTACGGTAAAAAACCATTATCCTCTTCCCATAATAGATGATCTATTAGATCAATTAAAGAATGTTGTGTATTTCACTAAGTTGGACTTGAGAAGTGGTTACCATCAGATTAAAATTGCAGAAGGTGACATATGGAAAACTGCTTTCAAGACCAAGCAAGGCTTATCCGAATGGTTTGTTATGCCATTTGGGTTATGTAACGCACCACCAACTTTTATGAGAGTGATGAATGATGTGTTCAGACCCTATATAGATGATTTTGTTATTGTCTATTTAGACAACATATTGATCTTTAGCCGAAGATGGGAAGATCATATAAAGCATGTCAAGACAGTATTTGAACTCTTGAAGAAGGAGAAGTTGTATATCAAGTTATCTAAATGTGAATTTGGCAAAACTTCTCTGGTATATTTGGGATACATTGCAGGGAATGGTTAGTTGAAGATAGATCTTGCAAAAGTAGAAGTCATTGTGAAATGGCCCAAGAAAACTACTGCCACCGAAGTCAGGAACTTCTTAGGAGCAGGACAATACTGGAGGAAATTTGTTGCTAATTTCTCATACATAACAACACCTCTACATTAATTAATGAGTGTTAAACATATCTTTCAATGGGGAGACAAGCAACATAAAGCCTTCGAGACATTGAAGGAAAATAAAAGCACCGCACTAGTTCTAGCATTGCCAGACCTACAACAGCCATATGAGATTCAAACCGATGCAAGTGGATATGTCATGGGTGCAGTCTTGATGCAACGAGGTAAACCTATATGTTATCATTATGAGATTTTCACTCAAGTTGTGATTAACTATCTAACATATGATAAAGAATTGTATGTGTTGGTACAAAGTGTAAATAAATGGAAGCATTACTTAATGGGAAAGGAGATAATCATTCATGCGAATCATCATCCATTACAATATTTACAGTCACAAACCAAGCTACAATAGTCACGACACTTCAGGTGGATGGGTTTTCTATAGTAGTTTCATCTAGTAATCAAGTATAAGAAGGGTATTCATAACAAGGTTGCATATATGTTATCAAGACCAATAATTAATTCATCCACAATACTCAGGCATAATCCTTTAGCACATGAAAGCTATGCAGAACAATATGCTAGGGATGATGATTTTAAAGAAGTATATGATGCATTAACTCACGACACTCAGTAGTCAGACTATTATATGCAGGACAATTTATTATATCATCTTGGAAAACTATGTATACTAAGAGATGAAAAGGTAAATGTAATCAGAGAAGCTCATACATCTCTCATCTCTGGTCATTTCGGGGTTGGTAAGACAATTGCACAGGTAAAAATGTATTATTATTGGCCTCAAATGAATGACACTGTTTCCAAGTATATCAAAGGGGGTGTCATGTGTGCCACGAGTAAGCCTAGCAACATAAATCTAGGGTTATATATACCACTTCCGGTACCTTCATAGCCATGGGAAAGTATCTCCATGGAGTTTGTAGGGGGTTTGTCGATGTCCAGGACATGTCATGATTATCTATATGTCATGGTGGACAGATTCCACAAGATGTGTATTCTAATGCCATGCAAGAAACAGGTCACAACTGAACAGACAACACATATGTTCTTCACTAATGTATGGGTTCATTTTGGACTTCCTACATCTATTATATCAGATCGAGACTCTCGCTTTTTGGGAAATTTTTGGTCTCGTTTGTGGGAGATAATGGAAACCAAGTTGAAGAAGAGCATGACTTTTCATCCGCAGAGAGATGGACATAGAAAGGTGGTAAACAAAATAATGGTACATCTACTTCGAGGATACTGCAACAAGCATCCTAAATTATGGGATGAACAATTACCTTATATCCAACATGCCTATAATCATGCCATGCATTCATCTACTCAAAAAACTCCTTTTGAAGTATGTTTGGGGCACTTGCCTAAATCACCTATGGAACTTGTTTTTGGAGAAGCAGGTAAAGAAGCTGGACAAGATAATACAGATAAAGCTAAAGGTTCATTCAAAAGATTCAACAGGTACATCAAGCTGTACATGAACAATTGGAGAAGAGCCAAGCCAAGTATAAGGCAAGGCATGACAAACATCGAGTTGATCATCGGTTTGAAGTTGGTGATCAAGTATGGCTACATATCAACAAAGATGGAATGATAGGTGAAGGTAAAAAACTAAGGCCAATCCGATATGGTCCATTCAAGATCTTATAGAAGATTGGTACTAATGCCTTTTGTTTAGATCTACCAGCCTACATGCAAATGTATTCAGTGGTAAATCTTGAGAATTTGAAGCTTTGTGAGCCTCCTATGATTATGGATGAAGATTAAAGTATTCATGTTCCAACATTTGATGATTTTTCTTCATAATATTTGGACGAGCTACATGAAGATGCCATTCTCGACAAACGGATTAGAACTTCACAGCGAGGTGATGTGGAATATCTTCGAGTTGGTCTTAAAGGGGTAAAACCAAGTAAATCCAAATGGATGGATATCGAAAGGGTGAAGGAACTCTACCCTCACTTAGTTGTTGAGTAAACTTTTGGTGGTCCAAAAATATTCCAATGGGGAGGAATGATCCAGGAGGATCCATGAATGCTCATAGAGGTATAGGAAGATCTGGAACATCCACATAGGTCGAGAATGGTTCAAAAATGCTCAAAATTCAAATGCTTCAAATCTTCTTAAAAAATGACATCATTGTGTAGAGCTCAATGATAGCTTTCCAACGACGTAAATTTCGCCTCAAATAGAGTTTGTTTGCAAAAGTTATGAGAGTTCAAAGTTTAGGTCAAAGAGGTAAAGTCAAAGTCAAAGGGGTAAAAGGGTGATACGTGTCACCACTGCAAGGGTGACACATGGCATGACCATACAAGTGACATGGCCACACATCAAGGTGCCACGTGGCATGACCATACAGGTGACATGGCCACACCCCAAGGTGCCACGTGGACTGGTTGTATAATGACTAGGCAACTGAGTTGGCAATTGTACCTCCAAGTGGACAAATGACACATTGACAAGTGGTATTAGAGAGCCAATGAGAGGCTGCCACGTGGCAGCCTCCCATTGGCCTTTTTTATCATGGTTGTATAAAATGTTTGGGAGTTGACGGGGGTCAAACCCGCAACCTCCCAAAGGTCTAACAAAGCCCCCACAACCAACAAGCCACCACAACAGATCTTAACATTCATGTGGCTTATTATTTATTTAAATTGATATATGGTAAAGTTTGGACGGGGATAGGGATCCTTTGGACACATGTTATGTTATATGACTATGTGGAGTTTGAACCATATCCACAGAGGTTAGACTAAATGTTAATTATAACATATAGTTTCAAACTAAATGTTAGGAATATTTAAAACCATCGTGTAATCAAAGCTAAATATGAGGGAAAGTTACAACTTATAACAAGAAGCACCAATGTATATGGAGGTTGATGGGAATAGAACCCTTGACCTGCCAACAAATACAAACAACTTAAGTAACCCTGCTAACCAACATGCCATATTTGGCATACATTGTAACAAAATCCAACATATTTGTATTTAATGATCTCCATAAATTTTGGGATTTGGTTAAGGGGCGCGCCCTATTTAATGACGCTCAACCCAAGGCTTTAGAGACATAATGAATGCATAGAATTTCCTCATAATGCATGCCAAAGGTACAAGGCATATGAGGTAACACCGTAAAGTATGTTGAGAGGTACCTTGACGGAATTTCAAGTATTTTATATCAATTTAGCACAATTTTTCGCCATGAATTCAATGGTGCACTCTGTTTCTGCATTTGAGCAACATGTAAAAAGGTCATTGTATAACAAAAACTTTTGAGCATTAATAAAATAAGTCTTTATTGAAAGGTAGCCCAAATTGGGTGAACTCCGTTTTTCCAATTTGTATATGTGATTATATTATTGTTGTTCATTTCAAGTTCAATTATTTGCAAGTCATTTATCATTAAAGTGGATTTGGTTAGATAAGTTATTCACATGTAATTTGCAAAAGCAGTCAAACGATCATTTTATTTCGAATACCAAGTAGATGTTTATGTGTATTTAAAATTATCAGCATCTAAAGATTTTCCAGATCAACAAAATAATGAGTTATGAGTTATTGAAAAAGTACTTTACAAAAGACTAATAAACATTCATTAACAAATTCTAAGAAAACTAGCCCCCCAAAAATACACATATTACTTCACTTTAAAAAAAATATTTTGATGTTCACTAATCAAACTTTTATTAATTATATATCTTTTTAAATTACGTGTATGCAGTGACATCTTTTCCCCCAAAAAACTAATTTTATAGCAAACAACTACCCAATATATATACCCCTATCTCAATTTCAACCATATCAATTTTTTATTAAAAAAAATTGATTGTCAATCTTTTATTAAAAAGAATTCATCTTCTAATACACTAGAAACAAAAACAATGCTCTCAATGTAAGACAATATTAATGATACTTCTAGATGTAAAATGACAAGTACATAACATAGAAGAATTGTTAGGACATGAATTAATCATAAACTAATGTATTTCCACATTCATAATTTCAACGCAACTTGTTTTCTATATAATATATAGAACATGGTTTTAGAGCACTTTGTATCTTATTTGGCTTTTGGTTGACCCTCCATTAAGCTTAACTCACCATACCTTTTTATAATGTTTATTTACATTTTAATTTTTTATATAATTTTTTAAATGTTAAGTTAACTTTTTTTTTTATAATTTTTTATTCTAAAAAATTAAATTTTATGTATTTTTCTTAATTTCTTTTAATGTTACATGGCTTTTCATGTTGTTTCCTTTTTAAGATATTTATGTCTTCACTTTCATTTAATTTCTATATGTTTTATTTATTGTTTTAATGTTTTTGTATTGCACTTTCTAATTAATCTTTAAATATTTTATTTTTATTTTTTTACTATGTGTTTACTCAATTTATCTTTTGTGTTTTTTTATTGCATTTTCTTCAAAATCACACATCAACTCCCCAACACCTAAATTGTGCATTGTCTTATATTGTTTTTGCAAATACAAGATTTGTTGTGTTTACACTATTTTCCTTACTTTGATTTCATAATTTTTTTTCTTTTTCTTTGCTATCTTCCTTTTATCACCATGTGATAAGAACACCCTTCTCCAATTTGAGAGAGTATTACGGTGAACAAAGTCGACTTACAACACTTAATTCATAACTCTTTATCTAAGACATTGTAAGTGGAGGGTATGTATTCCTCCAAACTCACACGAGACTTGCACTTGGCCCCAATTACAAATGCAAGCACAAGCACTATCACAAGCATAAGCATAAGAGATCCACAAAGAGAAAACATGTTACTGGAGAGACTTTATCCCTAGTGAGGGCAATAACAATATCTTTCTTTCATCGATTTGATAAATCCTTTCCTTTCTAGCTTTGTTTAATCTCATTCAAGCATGCACTTTCTACACTTACATTGAAACTCATCACAAATGTTCGTAAATGATATCCTCAAGCACAAGATCCAAACAATTGTTGACGATAACAAATGTAATTTGTGAAAATGGACTTTGAAACATACTACTAAACCTTTAACCACTTTGTGATTACACTTCTAATGACATAAGTACCTTCCAAAAGTCTAAGGTTTCATTTTTGGAAGTATCTCAATAGGTGTTTGGAGAAGTCTAAGTACCTTCCAAAAGTTTAAGGTTTTATTTTTAGAAATCTCAATGTGTTTGGAAAAGTCATGTAACTTGTAGCAAACTACCCTCTATCCAATTATTTGACAAAATTCGATAATGAAATTTTTTAATTATAAGAATGTTTTTTTTTTAAAATCCATTTATTGATCCATTTATTGATCTACATTTCATTTGGGCATTTCAATATTGCCATTTCTATAACCTAAATTTGAAATTCCAAAATTCAAAGCAAAATTCTTCTGAGAAAATAGATATGTTTGTTACATAATTAACTTATTCCACTTCTTAATACTTTTACCATTAAACATCCACTATTTTTTAAGAAAAACAATTATATATTTAATATTTCAAACATAAATATAAAATATACATTGATATGTACTTTTAAGTATTTATTAACTAGAAAATTTTTGAAAATCCATATTTAAAATGTAAAAATTTGATAAATTTTACAAATCTTTCAAATACCATGTAAAAATTTAATTAATTTTATAAATCCTTCAAATACCAATCATTAATTTTTAAACTATTTTAATAAAAAATATTTAAATTGTTAAAAATTTAACTCCTAAAATTTGAGCACTTGCAAAAATAAAACACCATACCACCATTATAAAATACAACCATCCAAAATACCACCCTTATCCTTTCAAGCTCAATCCACAAATGGCTTTTGGAAAAAGATTTCATTTCCCTAGTTCAAGAGATCTGGTTTGATCCACGGTACCAATCTGAAGGTGGCAGACAATGCAAAATCATCTGGAAACTTAAGGATCTAAAAAAATGGACCAAGCAATGGATCAGGGAAAAGAACAGGATTAACCTCTTGAGAATGGAACAAATGGAATCTGAAATAAATGATTTTCTATTGCATCAGGCCAATGGTGATTTAACCATTGATACAAAGCATATTTTAAGTTTGTTAGAACATGAGCGAAACACCATCCTTAGAGCAAAACAAGAACTTTGGAGGCAGCGCAGTAGGGCTATATGGATCAAAGGAGGCGACCAAAACACGAAGTTTTTCCACTAATACGCATGCTATAGAAGAAATAAAAAACACAAATGGGAGATCGAGGACTCCTCAGGGCGTTGTCACTCATGCCAGGAGAATATAAAAGCCGAGGCTATGAAGTATTTTAGTAATTTTTTCAAAGCACAAGGTCAACATTTAACAGAGGATCAATGCAAACTTGCTGGGCTCTTCCCACGCATGGTTATAGATGCAAAAGCAAATACACTTTCACGTCCTGTCAACTTAGAAGAACTAAAGGAGGTTTTATTCACCTTTAAGAAAGATAAGAGTCCAGGTCCCGATGGATGGACTATGRAGTTCTTCACCTTCTTTTTTGATCTTGTGGGAGCCGATCTGTTAGAAATGGTAGAGGAATCTAGAATAAAAGGGCAGGTAATTGGCAGCCTCAACTCTACCTTTATAGCACTCATTCTGAAGTCAAACAAGACGACTACCTTCAACGACTAGAGACCCATTTATGTTTACAACCTTGTTTACAAATTAATTTCTAAAATAATTGCAAATCGTATCAAGCCAATCCTATCCAGTTTCCTCTTTGCTGAATAACTCGGGTTCCTAAAAGATCGACAAATTCAGGACGCCATTGGCACTGCTCACGAATGCCTTCATAGCATTAAAAAGAAGAAATACAAATCTATAATCCTGAAACTAGACCTGCAAAAAGCTTATGATTGTATTGACTGTGATACTTTGAGATTGATTTTACTACAATCAGGTTTTGATGTTCAAGTCACCAACTCGATAATGAGTTGTGTATCCTCATCTTCTTTTTCTATCTTAGTAAACGGGGAAGCTACAGACTTCTTCAGAAGCGACCGAGGGTTATGCCAGGGATGTCCTTTATCCTCGTTGCTATTTATCTTGGTATTATAAGGTCTTAGTTTGTTATTAAAAGACAGTAAGGTAGCTAGGAAGATCACATGTATTAGAGTCTCCATCACAGGTATTAGAGTCTCTAGGTTGATTAAGATAATTCATATTTTATTCGTGGATAATATCTTAATTATGACAAATGCTTCTATAAATGAATGGGTAGAAATTGAAGGTATAATTATTTTTTTCTGCAAGGCTTTTGGGTTAAAGGTAAATATTAAAAAATCCACTGCACTATATGTTGGATTATCGGAGGCTGATTTGGCACCGTTTCATAATGCTCTTCCATACAAGTTTTCTTTGCTATCCATAGGGTTTAGTTATATGGGTTTCTACATGTTGACTAGGCCTAAAAAAAGCACAGACTGGAATTGGCTATTGTCCAAGATGGAGAGCAAAATTGATCTCTGGTGTAATAGATGGTTATCCCTGGGTGGACATTATATTTTAGTTAAGATGACACTTGAAAGTCTGCCTATTTACTGGTTGTCATTGACAATCATCTCGTGCTCTGTTTTAAACAATATCAAGAATATTATGTTTAATTTCCTCTGGAGAGGAAACATAGATTTTCCACAATTACATCTGTGCAGATGGGTGTCATTGGCAAAACCAAAAAGCAATGGAGGTTGGGGATTCCACAATATATATCATTTTAGCAAATCCTTAGCAGCAAACACTCTCTGGAGGGTTCTAATGGGCGTTGGCATATGGCATGATGTAATAAAAGACAAATACTTCCCATCCTCCATGGTAATTAATTGGCTCAGGTCACCAACTTTCTCCTCGACAACAGTTTCCAAGATTTGGGGTGGACTTTTAAAATCAATTCACTTGATTACTCATTGGCTAAGCTGGCTTCCAGGGTTGGGCCACCTTGTGGCAATCGACAGAGACAAGATTATGGGGCTGGAGGACAGTTCATACCTCACACCTGAGCTGGTTACAAGTTTAAATAAAAAAAAGATCACCGTTCTCTCACAGGCTTGGAACAATGATTGACTTTTTGGGTTCTCGTCTAGCTGGTACAATTATGGAGACCTCGGCCTCTCTGGCTCGTTGGCAACGGAATGGGAACGCTATGTTAAGGCTCTTAATAGCTCTGGTGTTTCCATAGTAGATGGTGATGACACTCTAATGTGGATGGGAGGTGACCATTCTGGTTATCTAACATCAAAAAATGTTTATCTGGCAATTCTCTCCACTCAGGACAACGCGGTTATTGAAGGATGGAGGCGTGGCCTATGGAAGTGGTCTATTCAACTAAAAATAAAACTTTTCCCCTGGTTGGCAATCGAGGGTAAGATACATACTTGGGAGACTTTGCGGAGGAAAGGTTGGGAAGGTCCCAGTCAATGTCCACTATGCAAGTGTTTTTTTGAAGATATAAACCATCTCTTCATCACTTGTTGTTTCACCATTTCAACTTGGAAAAAATTAAAAACTCTCCTGAACTTAAAGGATGTTTGGAAAGGCCCAACCTTATCAGATTGTTTTAAACTCTGGACAATAGAAAAAACAAATATTCCTTACCTTCTAGCACTCACCTGTTGGTATATATGGTTGCAAAGAAATTATGCGTTGTTCGAGAATACTCCTCCCTCTGTTAATCGGGTAATCATTAAAACTATGGGTGCCCTCATTTGGAAACCAAGCATACAAAAGTCTCTACAAACCCGTCCTTGTACTTTCTCACACCGGGAAGGTTACACTATAACATGTTTTGATGGGGCAGCCGGTGCAGATGGAAAACGTTGTGGTGCAGGGGGGTATCTTAAAACCCATGGGTCTATTGTTACTGGATGGTTGATGAATTGTGGTGAAGGTACAAACACCAAAGCTGAGCTTATGGGTGTTTGGGCCACTCTGACAGTAGCACTTCACCTTTCATATACAAAACTACAGATCCTTGGCAATTCAAAGGTGGTCATAGACTGGCTAAATAAAAGGGGTAGATTACAAGCTTGCACCATAGAGGGATGGAAGGGCAAAGTACAGGACTTAATAAAAAATTTTCAGGCTAGAAGCTTTCATCATATTTACAGTGCTCACAACAAAGAGGCAGACATCTTATCAAATAAGTCTTTTCTGGAACTCGAAGGCAGGATCTCATTGTACAACTAGCAAAATGGCACAGATGGCCCCAGAGAACACATCCAACTGTTCTAGTTTAGCTTTTTGGTTTTTTGTCGGCTGCTGCTTTATCCCCGTCTTGTTACTTTATCCCTGTCTTGTTAGAGTAGTAATTAAAAGTACATGTTTTTTTGTTGACTTATGATTGTAATGATCACAATTATCATATTGTCTTTCATAATTTTTTTTTGTGATTCCTTGAAATGTAGAAGTTATATATCTAATATAATGAAGAAATTTTCTTTTTGGAAAAATAAAAAAAACATGACTAATTAAAATAAAATAAAAATATATATCTAGTCACAAGGCGTGACCTTATCAATTACAATCACCATAAATGGAAATGGACAGGCCACTACCATAAATTAAAAAAATCCTTAAAATAATAAAAATATTTACTTTGCCGAGGAGTTAGCGAGGATGAACATTTTTAAAAGATAAAAAAAATACAGAGGCGGTAGACACGCACATACTCGGAGCCCGTGGATTACACG